>VDFB02038573.1:0-29752 GCA_007258455.2 Sequoia sempervirens
AAATATGGATGACGTACACGTGCATGGTATGGTAAAAAAAAAACTTTTAAACAGTGGTTTTTAGAAATGCCTATTGAAAATCAATTTTTATCATCTGAGTATTGAAATAAATTATATATTTGGAAACTAGACTCCAAGTACTACATTTTATGATTAGTGACTTTTATCGAGATTCCATCTCTAAGTGCTTCAAATTTTAAGGTCAAATGTGTTGAATTCTAAAAATTAGGGAAAACACTTCCACTAAATGGCCAAAAACTGGACTCAACTTCTTGCTAGCACCCTTTTATTTCTTTCCCCTTCCCATCTACCCTTCCTCTTCTTTTAAGGCTTCTTTTGCATTCCATCTCTCATTCTCCTCTTCCTAATGATGGATCACTAGGTGTGATATGAAATGTTGTTAATAAAAAACATGTACAGTTGAATCAAGAATCTCACACATTTCTAATTGATAGATTGTGGAAAAATCATACCAACTTTTGCTTTGTTTTTCTCATGTTTACCAAAATGTTTGTATGTTTTAATGTGTGTGTGTGTTATAATGCAAACACATTATGCATTTCTTTAAAATTCCAACCTTAAGGATTTGATTTGGCTTAGACATTTGAGTTGAACTTTCATGTAAGGTGCCTAAATATATTTTTTACATAAAACATGAAAGTATTCAATGTTTTCTCCATCATATTTACACATTTTAAGACATTATTCCAAAAAAATACCACTATCTTCACAAACTTCAAAGACATGATGGTTTGGAGAGAGCGAAAGGCGGACACACTACAATTGGGAGATTCAATGGTAGTCAACCGTTAGGGTTTGGTAATTCTTAAAGTACCCAATTATTTATCCTTTTTATCTTGCTCTCTTTCCTCATTTTCATTGCTTTCATATTATTTACTCTTATGCTAGGGTTTAGTTTCTTGGTTATCATTCCCACTCTAGCATTTTTTCTTTTGCACGTCAAAAGTACCATTAATGTAGAGGCTAGTTGGTAAGGTTAGCAACCAATTTTAATGGAATGTGGGGATTTGACCTCAAGTGACCCTCTCGATGGTGCAGAATCAGTAGGCAAGGTTAATAGCTCCTATGAAACAATTTTTGGGAAAAAAATAATCTTTCAAAGATATTGTTGTGGGCGGTGAGGAAGAAAGTGCCTTGATCACAATGAGGTTTGTAAGGATAGGTGTTGGCTGGAATGGTGACAACCAATCAAAGTTTAGAGGATTAGGTATGGGATCTTCAACTAGCCTTAAGAAACTTGTTCTAGCTCTGAACCCTGAAATGGTAAAAGCCATGGATAAGGAAGAATTTAGGTTAGATAAGGTTACGAAATTTCTTGTAGCCCTTGATTGCAATAAGTTGCCAACTAGGAAATACATGGACAAGTGGTTCGATAATGTGTGGGTTAAAAAATTGGAATCCATCTCACCTTTTGTAGAATGCTACAACGAGGTCTATTTTTCGTCTTTTTCAAAAACCAAGCAATGCAAGAAAAAAACTATAATTCAAAAGAGTCATGGAACATTGGGAACACCATGTTTAGGGTAGTAGCCTAGTTCCTAAAGGTGTTAAATGAGGAAGTGGTTTTTTCATACCTAAGATGGGTCACTGTAAAGAATGTCCCTCCTTAGATTTGGAAATTTTTTGCTTCCCATTAGGAAATGTATTGAAATTAAAGGAAACCAAATTGACCCTCCTTCACATGGATGAAAGAATGTTAGTTTCCCTATCTCCAAGTGTGGATTATCTTGATGAGATAGGAATTGAAACCTCTAGAAAAATGGTAAGATGAAAAATTAATGTTTTAGGAGGTATCAACACATGTTTTCTTTGTAAAAAAGAAGGGCATGTGAGGAGAAATTTCCCAATCCTCAAAGGAAAAAGTGTTAACCTAAATTTAAATCCTGATTCTTCAAACCCTAACCCGATTGGGAGGGATGATGTTGTTTTATAAAATAAAGTTGCAAATTTAGAGCATAAAAAAAATGAAGGAATTCATGATTCAAAACCTAATAAAAGTAATAAAACAAAATTCTTCGATGATAGATCTTTGGATATTGTAGAGGGTTTAGGTGTAGAGGACTTACATTCAAAACCTATAAATGTAGTTGAGGCTACAAGCTCCAAGCTGGTAAGTCTTGATATACAATTGGGGAAATATGAAGGTGAGGAAAAAACTACCCCCAACAAAAATTTATCCCCCTAGATGATTCAAAACTCAAACTTTTTGTTGGCCCTTATTTTGTCTTGGGGCACCAAAACAATGCCTGAGTTGGCTATGGAAAAAATCAAGCAAAGGATTGCTCAAAATAATAAGTCTAAAGTGTCTTCTGATAATTGGGATTTCTAGTACAAAGATATCATTGAAAATTTTAAAAATAAATTATTAATTGATGCAAAAAATCCCCTATGTCTTTCAACCAAAGATTTAAGTAATGAAAATTCAATGTATAATGAAATTAGACCTGGAATAAGAGGAAACATAGCTATAAAATATATTCAACTAAATCATAAGGATAGGCTGAATAAAATCAGCCTTAATTTGCTTGAGTTTCCTAAGACGAAACTTGGGCAAAGTGATGTTGTTGAAGGAATAGCCCTATACAAGAAGCAACAATGAATTGAAAAAGAATCTCTCAAAGAAAAGTGGCATAACTTGGAGGTTCCTAATTGGAATAAAAATAAAATAAACCTTATTTATTTTCTTTGTCTAACACTAACCTAGAGCAAGAAGGAAAAGTTGATCTTGGATTAGTATTATACAAAGAAAATCAAAATCAAAGTAACCTTAAACAATTGGGAAAAAGAAACTACTCCAAGAAAGAGGATCCAATAGGGGATTTAGAGAAATTATCAATTGAGAGGAGTACAACGAGCTTGTTATTCTTTTAACCAATAATTAGACAAAATTTGTGACTAAATTTGGCATCTCTCCTTGTAATCGGGCAATTTGGTTAGTCATTGAAAAGAATAATGAGATTTAGAATTTTCTCAGTATATGCCCCCAATGATTACATAGAAATAACTAAACTATGAAAGTGGATGTATGATCTTCACAACATCCCCTATATTGTAAGGGGTGATTTTAATATGGTTTAACATGAAGATGACAAAATTGGAGGTATAGACATGGACAAGAAAGGTAATGAAAAGTAATTTTGGGAAATAATGAAAAATAAACTTAAACTCTATGATCCCTTGGAATGAATGAAGAAAGGAAAGTAAAACTATATGGTATACTTAGTGTAATTCACAAAAAGCAAGTAAAAGAATATACTGCAGGCTAGACAAATTCTACGCCAACAGAGACTACTTCTTCTTTGATAAAATAGAGGAAGAAAGTAGAGTAAAGGTATACCCTTGCACTCTATCTGATCATTGTCCTATTAATGTTAAGATCATAGTAGCTAAAGAAAGACCTAAATAAGTTAAAAAGGAAGGAAAATTCACGCTAAACAATAAATTGCTATATGATGAGGATTGCAATGAAGCCATTCTTACACTAAGAGAAATTAATAAATGGATGCTTAAAGACATATCAACCATAGGAAAATGGAATAAAAATGTTAAAGGTTGGATAATTATATTCTAGAGTATAGGAAAGAAAGCAATGGATAGCAAGAAAAATGAAAATACTCTTCAAAAAAAACTATACAAACTAGAATACCAATTGCAAGATGATCCAAAAAATGAAGATCTAATCATAAGTAAAAATGAGTTGAGGAAAATACAAACAAAAAAATTCCCAAGGAATAAGGACAAGAGAAAAATGAATTGGTTAAACAATGGGGATACTTGAGATATAAATTCTTCTTCAATTTTATTAAAGAGAAAAATATAAAAGAAAAGGTAGAATGTATATGGTCAAGAGACACTCTAATAAGAGACCCAAAGGAAATGCACAACCAATTCTTTATTTTTTACAAATTTGTTTTCTTTTGAGGAGGATGGATACATGTGTCACAAAGTTAGAGATCAATGCAAAAAATTAATTCAAAAAATGGTATTTGAAAACTATGTTTGAAAGCTTAGAAAAGAGATAACCAAGGAAGAAATTATTTAGACAATATAGACCCTTAGTATTGAAAAGTATCTAGGAGTTAATGACCTACCTGTTGAATTCTATAAGAAAAGATAAGTGAAGATTCGCTTTAGGTATACACTGAAGCAATTAATAAGGGCTTACTAGGTAAAGATATCAACAAAGGAATAATTAAACTAATTCCTAAAGATGGGGACAAATCACTAATTAAAAATTGGAGACCAATTGCATTAGTAAATGTCTCTTATAGTATCCTAGCTAAGTTATTGGCCCTAAGATTAGTAGAAATTCTCCCCACTTTCATTAATTGCACCCAACAATATTTATTAAAGAAAGATATATTTTAGAGTTTACCTTGGTAACAAGCTTTTTTAAAAGTTTCCCAACTTATAGGAATATAGGAATGCTCCTACTCGGCTTTGAAAAGGCATATGATAGAATTGAGTGGCATTTCCTATTGATGGCACTAGAATCCTTTGGGTTCCCAAATGAGTTTTTAAGATGGTTAATACATTATTGCAAGATGCAACTGCACAATTGGATATAAATAAAATAATGACAAAATATTTTTCTCTCCATAGATTTGTAAGGAAGGGATGCCCCCTCACCCCTGCCTTGTTTGTAATAGCTTTTGATGCTATTTTTTACCTATTAAGAGACTCTACCTCTAGTCCCAAAATAAGAGGGTTAAATTTTCCCAATGGAGATGACCTGATAAACATACATTTCATAGATGATACTACCCTTTTTGTAAACCTGGAAAAAAAAAACTTTGATAACCTAATGCAAAAGTTAAATATTTTTTGTGATGCTTTTGGGGCAAAGCTATCCCAATTAAAATCCATAATGTTGAGTTGGGATTCCACCACCCTGAATGGTTTAACAAATATGAATTCCAATGGGGAGACCCAAATAAGCAAGTTAGATACTTGGGCATCCCCTTTGCAGTTAATCCATGCCTAAAAGATATGTGGGAATGGGTTAAAATAAATTTGAGACCAAATTAGATAAGTGGAATAAGCATTATTTATCATTAGTAGAGAGAATCCAAGTTTGTCGAAAAATTCATCTTCTTATACTCTTTACTACTCTTTAGCGTGGCTATTTTGTAGCTATCAAATTAGTGAAATTCAAAGGAAATTAAGCCAATTTCTTTGGTCAGGTGGTAGAGTGAAAAAAAGAAACATGATGTTAAATGGGATTAGTGTTATTTAGATAAAGGAAATATAGGATTAGGTCTAAAGGATCTAAAAAAAGGTTATATCCCTTATTGTTAAATAGATTATTAAAGCAATGGATGGAAATGAACCATAGAAAATACTAGTTAGAAACAACATCCAACAAGCTATCCCTAGAAAGGAAAAATATTGGAAACATCTACCTCTATGTGAATTACTATTAGTGAAATTCCATGTCACCCCTACTGAATCCAACGTCTTCAAAACCATTTACAAGGCATGGGAGAAAATTAGAAGTCTAATTAGAAATGATGATAAGGTAGAGAAAGTAAAAAATAAAATTCATTTTTCTAGTTCAATATGGTGGAATTTGAACCATAAAGGGAAGCCTCTTGCCTTACTACAAGGTTTCTCTACTAAAGCATGGGCAACCAAAAACCTATTAACTGTTTTAAGGATATTATTTGTAACTCTCAATTAAAATCTTGGGCTACTCTCAGCACAAAGTATGATCTACCCCCTACCCAATGGAGAACATACTCTTTTATGAGAGAGATGTGTAAAAAATTTCATTTCCCTAGTAACTATAACTGTTGTTGTGATAAATTGGGGCCAACTACAAATGGATAGATGGATCCTATTTGTCTAAACTAAAAACCAAAACCATTTATAAAGTATTGAATGACACTCAGGATATCACTGGACATTTAAACAAATACTGGAACATTAGAGATGGAGATAAAAATTGGACAAAAATTCTTAGTTGGACTTGGAATAATGTCGTAGAGCCCAAGAAAGCTTCTTTTAAAAGGCTGCTTATATTGCAAAAACTACCTTGTGCATTCTTTGCTTCAAAAATAAAATTATGTGAGGTATGTACAGAAAGCATAAAAATTGCACTCATATCTTTTTTGAATATTTCTTTTCAAAAGAAGTTTGGAATGTGTTATATGTGGACTTGGGGGGATGGGAGAAACAAGAAAAGTTGAGTGGTAGGAAATTTTGTTTGGTCTAATAGAGGGATTAGATAAATCTCTTAATTTATTTTGGATCTTACTTTCTATTGAAATTTTGTGGTGTTTATGGAAAGCAAGTTCCAAGGAAAGATTTCAAGGTAAAAAGAGAGCACATACTAAGTCTTTTAGAAGACTCATATAGTACACTATTTTTGCACATGTAACTGTAACAATGGAGATTTCCAAAGACAAATTTGTAAAGCTGCTAAAATATGAGAAGGTAGAAGTTAATAGCATGAGGTTTCCACAGTCCATGATCGATTAGTACTAAGATTTCTAGATTGTAACTATGTGTAATTTTTTTTGCATCTTAGTTACAATCCTGAAATCTTAGCACTAAGGTAGAAGTTAACAAAGGATAGATAAAATATGTGAGACATTGGCCATTCAACAAAGATGATAACATCCCTTTTCAAAAGAACTACTTGGAATTTCAGAGAAAATATAACAATAAATACAAGCTAGAAACTTTAAAAATAGATCTAGGATTATAGGGACGTCCAAGTTTTTTTGTGAAGTAGGGTGAAGAGCTGGAGGTGGAGATGGTGAGATCCAATTTAGATATGTCAGCTATAAATCCACCATTTGGGTGGAATGAATTGGATAACAGTAGTGAAATAATAAATTTTTGAAACATATATTTTCGCAAAAAATGTAGTAGTTGTTATGGTTTAGTTTTGTATTTTCAAACTTAAAAATTATAAATAATGTCTTGCATGACATCCTATAATTTTATGTTGTTATAAATTTTGTACTATTATAGGTTTTCATATATGAAAACCATGATGTAAAAGCTCCTTTTTGATATTGATAAACTATAATTAATACAAAAAAAATACCACATGTCAATCCCTCTTATCTTTCTGACCATGTAACTCTATAATTCAAATCCTTGAAGGTTCCAATCTTCTATTACTTTTTTCTAGTGTCTTCATGTTTCACCAAAATTGTTTGTATGGCTTTTTTAGTTTCATTTTTTATCTACGCATTAAAATTTAAAATAAATTACATTTTTATATTCTAAACTCCTTTTTATACACATTCAAAAAAGATTGATTTTTCGATTAGTTTTTCAAAATCAATAAGGGTTGTACACTCAATTTTTATTATGCAATAAGTAAAAATTATTATATTCATAAAAAAATAAAACAAATATAACATAAACTACATGATATTAGCTAACTTTTTTACTAAAGGGATTATGGAATGCTTATAAAAATCAACAATTTAGGGGGAGTGCATCTAACACTATGTTATATTTTCTACCAAAAACATGACCAATTTGTGTCTTCCCCCTACTTGACCATCTTAATCTCTACCATTAAAAAAAATAGTTTAGAAACTATATTTTGAGCACCACTGATCTTTTTCTTATCACTTTTTTAAATTTTGAGTGTGGATATCTTGAATTACTTGGCAAAGATCAATTTTGATTGATTTCAAGAAAGTGGCCACTTTTGACCCCCTTTCAACTCCCATTTCCATGCACTTATCTATTTAAGATGTTTCCTTTGGATTCAAACATAGTAGATAGATTGAACAAGAAGCTTGAGTAGCTCCATATTTTTCTTATTTACAAGACATATTTGGTTCACTCTCGTATGCTATTCAACATAGACAAAAGTCTTCGCCAAACTAAACACACTCCCACACAATTGTTTAAAAATTTGGATATCATATTTTTTAGTGCCTTTTACCAAGATCAATATATACATGATACTTGGATATTTGAACAACCAATTATACATGGTGAGACAATACCATACACACTTGGGTGGATAATGTAAAATGCTTCTAGTTGCATATCATAATGAGGCATATCATTCTAAATTATATTAGTAGTTGTTATCAAACTAAACAAGACATTTTTATTTGAATACCATTTATTACAAAGCTTCTTTCAACGAGCTTATCTTTCCATTTATTTATTATATAAGTAATTGATAAAGAGCTCATTCCTATTGATGGGGATCTTGCTAAGGAAAAATCAATATTTTCAAATAGCTTTATGCTAACAACTATAACATACAATATGGATTGGTCAATGATTAAGATGAGATTTAATTTTTTAATGCAATCAACTTGACCAACTTTATAGGAGTTGCAATATAAAACTATAGAATTATCTCCTTCTATGGGACCTTTCCCTAAGATTTGAATTCAATATCTCTATAATAAGTGGAAGCTTGAGACCAAGCATATAGTTATACATTATATTGGAGGGAAATCCTTAACAAGGGATATTCCTAAGCTTAATATTTTTAGAACATCAATGATTGCAAGTCAAATGGAAATGAAATGGTTTTAATTAATCTATGAGGAAATGATATGATGTAGGAGCATCCATGGCAGTTGGCAATCTTGTGTCAAACGAAAAGATTAAATTTTTGTTGAGCACTTTTGAATTTTTGGTGTGTCATTTTTGTTTGAAATTCATGTTAATAGGTGGCAAATGAATTATCTTTTATTAAATAAACTTGTCAAATAAATTTCCATTTCATGTATTGACAAGTTGACATTGTGGGTGAAAAAGCAAAAAATAGTTTTAAAACATTTAATTGCAAAAATATTTGAAAAGCAATATGAGGTGTTGGGATTTAAAATATAGCATTTTAAAAAACTTCATCATGATCCCTAAAAATTAGGGACTGTGGATTTGGGTGCCTCAAACTTGTCTTTCTTTCTTGCTTTTTAGCAGTCAAAAAAAGAGGGAAGAAAAAAATTTGAAATTCCTATCTTTGGTGGGGCTACTGGAAATGAATTTTTAATTGTTTTAAATGATTTTTGAGGGGATTTAATGTGCATATGTAGGAAGTGGCATCCCATATTGGAGAAGGCTAAATAAAGTTCATGAAATCAATTTCTCTACATAAGGAGTTAAGAATCAGAAAACCACTTTTTCATTGCAGGGGTTTTTGAAGAAGAATTTTGAAGAGAGAAAAGAGGAAGGTGTGGTATTCTTAGGAAGAGATTCTTGGATTTTTTTTGCAGATTTGGAATGGTTTACAACAGTCCATGAAGGTGCCAGAACAATAAGATTGAAGCCACAAAATTTGCAAGTGGTGTTGAAGTGTTGAAAGATGAATTTGGTTGTAGGAGCTCACATAGTTGAGCATAGAATGTGTTAGATTGCTACTCGCTTGTATATCAGTTGATTGTATTGAGTTTATTTTATATATAACAATCCATAAATGACTGAATTTTTTTTGTAGTCAGCTTTCTTGAACTGTGCAATTTAGTGGTTCCATTTGCAAACAATTTGTGGTGTTAACTTGCAAGTTTTTGATTTTGTTTTAGCATTTGTTATGAGAATTTTAGAGGGGGTTTAGAGTGTTTGAATCCATTTCTACATTATGATCTATGGGAAATCATAAGCCACAATTATCTTAATTACAAAGACGTTTTGACTTATAAGAAAAATTCACGCCCTAACCAAGGCTGGTTCTTCTTACATATTTTTTTGAATTAAAAATAAGTGCAACTATTTTAATCTACATTAGAGAGTTTTAAGATGTGTAATGGATTTAAAATGTTTGTATATACTTGATTCAAAAAATTTCATAAGTTTGACATTAAATATGATAGTATTTCAAACATTTTCATAAGTTTGGCATTAAATCATAAGCCACAATTATCTTAATTACAAAGAAGTGTTGACTTATAAGAAAAAGTCAGGCCCTAAGAAAGGTTGGTTCTCCTTACATATTATTTTGGATTAAAAATAAGTGCAACTATTTTAATCTACAACATTAGAGAGTTTTAAGATGTGTAATAGATTTAAAATGTTTGTATATACTTGATTCAAACATTTTCATAAGTTTGACATTAAATATGATAGTATTTCCATATCCTAGCTACCAATTTACAATAAAATACACATATTGACCTCTCCTTTGATTTGTCTTTAGGTTTTTCTCATCTATTTGCCTTACATTCAAGTTGTATGACCCAATAATTATCTACAATAAGAGTATCTTATCCTACCATTATATTTTCTACCATAAGTACACCTCATTGTTTTCATACCTAGGCTAAATTGAACAAGTGTTGTTGTTTTTCCAATTCTTCCATTTGATTTATTCTTATTTTAAATTATTTTAAATTTGTTTCCTAATAATTATTCATTTATGGAATTTAGTATCCCACATATCATCCATTTTTTTATTTATTTTCAATTATGTTGCCTTCATTTTATGTAATTCTTAGTTCAACTATTGTCTTAGATCACTTGTTGGTCTCCATGCTTTTACTTTGGTTTAGAAAATGTAGTAATCGAGTCATTATAATTGTTCTAAAAAGAAAATCCTTATTTTTTCTAGGAGCATTTAATTGGAAATTAAAGTACTATTTTTGGTTAAGCATTGATGGGTCCTTTCTGTCTACATCCATTTAAAACCTTACATCCATAAAATAATGTTGAATTTATAAGAAATTGGAATAAAATATTGGGATGTGAAAGAGTGATGACCTTGACTTGTTAGTTGAGAGCATAAATTCCCTAAAAGCCTCTTCTTTGCTCTAATGACCAAGACAACCAATCTCATTACTAGAGAACATGAATTCCTAAATAACCCCATTTAAGTAATAAATTGGTCATTATTTGTATCATCTTCACTTTTAAAATAAACAAATTCCAAAGAAACCAAATTCTTATGAAGAATGTTAATTCCATATCAAATGGACACATACTTCCCTCTATTGATAAGTGAAGGACATCAATTAAATTAAGGAGGAACCCCTCAAGCCATACATCACCATCAAGCCATATAATTTTACCTACCAATAAGCCACAAATAACAACCCATGACTATCTTATAAGTGTTGTATTTTCCAAACATACACTTCTTTTAATAAAAATAATAAAGAAATTACAAACAAAAAACTTGCAAGGACACCTCTTTTATTATCATTTCATACCATCATGCTTTGGTGAAGGATTCAATGGGAGAGTTCACGTATGCATATATTTATTTTTTGATTAGATAAGCAAGGAAGGGCCTTGATCCCATGGTTACAAACAACTGACAAAAAGGAACAAAAAAAAGACGGGAAACATCACCACCAGCACAAACCAAGAAACAACAACTAGATTAGCTCGCATGCCATCATTTAACATAGGAACCATAGTCCAGCAAGTTATAATAAAAAATAGTAAGTTTCTTCTAGCAAAATTAAAACTACGTAAACCATTAATTAAGTCAATAGTGTCCTAGGTGGTATTCCATCAAATCATAACTATTATAAAATAGCATTCCAAGATTATGAAACTAAAGGACAAAAAACTTTTCTTAGTCATCAAAGCAGCAACATAAAGCCATTAATTGGATTTCTTCAGTAGGTCCCCATATTCGCCCATGAGAGAGATGTATTCTCTCTAGTTAGGTCCCTTAGACTTTTCCAACATCTTCAAGACATCCAACTTCCTCAACTTCCTGGTAATTTTGGATTCTCCAGAAGTAGCTCCCAACATCACCCTCCTCATCAATCTGTTAGTTACCTTCATGAGTGTAACTAATGCTTTTTCCATATCTTCAAACCAAACTTGCAGAAAAGTTAGTCTACTCTTTAAAAATTCATTGCTAGAGTCCTTAGTTTTAATCTCCATACCCATATCCCCAGAATCCTGCACATTCTCAACCTCATTCTTTTGTTCCTCAAATTGCTCAATTTTTTCCTCCTCTTCCTCTTCCTTATCCTCCTCCGATCCTTCTTCCCCCATCTCAAAGTAGAGTCCTCAAAATCCATATCCTCTAAATCTTCTTCCTCATGGGCTTCAAAATCTTCACACTCCAGGTCTTCCTCATCACACACAGTCAATTTTTGTTTTCCTTTTTTGTCCTTTGAGGCTGCTTTTGCTAGGCAGGCAGACCTTCTCCTACCACTCCCTCTGCTCCCTTGCCCCTGCAAAGTCTCCTTCACCTCCTCATTATGTGTCCCTTCCTCAAAAATATTAATGACATCCCTAGGGTTTAGGTCTCTTTTGGCTTTATTCACCCTAGGAAGTTCCGACAACAAAGGCAAGTGTTTTCTTTTCTCTAGTGTGGCTCTGATGAGCTCAATCTCATAAACTCTTTTTTCCTCAATCTTCTGCGACACAGGAGTTGAGGGGTTGGAAACATTGGCCACATGGGACTAAATCTTTGCAAGAATAAGCACTCTCCTAGGCGGACAAGGGTTAGGTTCCACATAAGGGATTTCAATAGCAGTAGGGTTTTCATCAACATGTTGTTCCTCATTATCCTCTTCAATACGGTTGGGATTCTCATTTCCACCAGGCAAAGGGTTGCCAAGAGGATTCAATGCAAGATCATACTTATACAGGATTAACATCAAACCTTGGTGAAGGGGGGGATTGACACCCTTCTCAATATTGAGTTGTAGGGAGGACAACAGGTAAAAAGGAAAATTTACTCTCTCACCATGCTAAATGTGATTTAGCAGATGTATTTAGTTACGTATTATGTTACTCACATTAAATTCAAAATCCATGGTTTATATGGTCAAAGTTATAATTTAGTTAAATGAAATATTGAAACCAAATGAGGCTTGTAGGCTTGTTTTTGACATTCTCAAAAACTTAGATATTTGTCTACTTTTTTATTCTTAATATACTAGAAGCACAAGTCAAAGTAAAATAATATTTACATGTATTTCACATGTAGAATCTTAGTGGAGGCTTGTAAATACATAAGTATCTGACTTGATAAGTTCACATTTGCTAACATACTCCAAGCCTATGTGAAAATGAGAGTTCTAGAATAGGGTACATCCATCAAGCATAGATGATAGATGAATTTTGTGAGATATTGTAGATGCAACTATAGTGCAACTCCCAAATTAGTTGTTGTCATATCAAAGTAGGTCATATTAAGAATTACCGTATGACATGCTTGAAATTTCCATCATAGTATCACATTGAACACAATCCATCCTAACAAGATATTAGGCTCAACACCGAAGGTGACTATGGTGAGAAATAATTCACTCTTGAGTCCATATAGGCTACAAAGAAGAACCAAACATCCACTTAGATATGCAAGTATGATCCACTAGGGAGGACTTGTGATTCCAAATGATTCACCCATGCACAACATAATAGTAGTGCTAGTCATATGTGTTAAACACATTGAATCAAAGATTGATGATTGATGCAGAGATGGTAAGATTTGATGGTATGTTCTAACATAAATAAAATGTGTGATAAGTTTTCCTATTGTACACCACAAATAAAGATGCAACACATAATAGGCATGCATTGTGTAAGCATGTGAAAATGTAGGCAATTAGTAGGCTAGACCAAAGGCCATGACCAAGGGCCTAATAGGTGATTTATGTTAGAGTAATAAGTTGTTTTACTTAATTAATTTAATCATATTGGTTAATTAATTAAGTCACTTATTCCTCTTTATTACTTAAGCTAAACTTAGGCACATTAATAATTAATTATTAATTATTAAGTGTGCACATAGGAGTTTCCCTTTTTAGGGTTTGTTGATCTCCTTCATAAGGATTGATCACTTTGTAATAATTGATTCTCTTAATGCATTTTTACTGAGAGGTTTTACAGAGATACTTTTTCGGTTCTTCATATCTTTTGCATGTGACAGGTATCATCTTGCATGCAGGTGATCTTGGATTCTAACATGGTATCAGAGCTCCAGACCTGCAGCTGCTTGTTCGTGATCTGAAGATATGGCCTCTTTGTGAGTTTCGGGTGCAAGGGTTTCCACATGCAATTTTTTGATTGAATCTGGGGGTAGCCTAATTTTCTGGGCATTTTGGGACAAAACGGACCTCGCCATTGAGTCCGCAACGCCCAAAAACCCCCATTTTCATATAAAATTTGTCTATTTTGGTGCAAGTTGGTCGAGAAGGCAAAATTTTTTTGTCTGGGGGGCCGTACGGCCTCCCCAGCACGCAGATCGAGGCGAGAAATTCAAAAAATTAAAAAAATGCACTTTCTTGGGTTTCGGGCGGCGCTCGCAGAGTAAAAGGGTCGCCGCCCGGCGCCACCGGGCGGCCACCCATCCGCCACCGCCGCCGGCTTCTCCCGGCACCGCCACCGTGCTCCGCCAGCCACCCTCCGCGCCACCCAACCTCCGCCGAGGTCAGCCCCGCCGGGCCCTTCAGCTCCGCCGGCGGTCATATGGGAACCAGGGGCTCCGCCCCACCACCGAGGCGCACCGCCCGCGGTCACATGCGACCAAGGGCCCAAATTTTTTTCATTTTGCGGGGGCCCATTTTTGCGGCGACGGCCAGACGGCCGTCAAATTTAAGCTCGGGTTTTGCTGACGTCAGCATGACGTCATAGGCCGTACGGACTCTTTGCCCCCTCCTAACCCCAGTTTGCCCTAAAGAAGCAGTTTTTTTCTTTTGGCCATAACTTGGGCATACGGTATCGAAATCGGGCAAACGAGATATCGCCGGAAAGCTGGTTCCGAGCACTTTCCAGTAGTGCTGTTTATTTTTCAGTATTTTACTGTTTTCATGCATTTATTTCTGTTTGAAGTCAGATGTTGTTTTTGGACTTCCGAGCTCATAACTTTTTGCCACGATGTCCAATTTTCGCCTCGTTTGCGGCGTTGGAAAGGTATTGAGGAGCTCTATGTTTCTGTCCATGCACTTTTTCTGTATCTTTTTCAGGTTTTTGCATGTTGTCCTATTTGGACATTGTAGACATTATGGGCTCACTTTGCGTGTATTTCTCTTTTGTAAACGCATTGAGATAAAGTGCCTCAGCATTGTATGTGTTGTAGTGGGTTTCTTGCACATCAATTTATGCCATATTCTGTACTCGCACTGTATTATAAAGTGCCATGGGGGGTTGTGTAGTGCCTTTGTTTTGCCATCACACCTTTGTCCGGTGAGTGTCCCTCCACGACAACAGTGGATCTAGATGATTCCAGCCTTATGTATGTGTGCTTTGTTTTGCACACCACTTTTTCAGTTGCAGGTGCTTTCTTGTGCACTTTCAGATGCTCTTGGTTCCTCTTCATGCACTACTTTCTGGCATTCAGTTTCAGTGTACCTGTCACGCCTCTCCCTTTTCAGCATTATGGGGGGGTTTCTACTATTGGTGTTAATGCTTCTTTGGTTTCGCCTTGGAAGGGATCTTCCATTCTCAGTTGATTAGTGTTCTTCAGACTATTGGTACTTGTGCCATCTGTATCTTCGTTCCAGGTGTTTGCCTTTGTTTGCCATCTGATTCGAGTAGTGTCGTTGGGGGCACTCATGCAGATTGTTGTCTTCTTGATCCTGATCATCATATCTTCAAAGGAGGTTCTTCGGCACCATAGCAGTCATCTTTTGACAGAGTTTGCAGCTTCTTCATGCTTCTGTGATGTTCTACATGTTCTTCTTTTTCAGGACATTTCCTTGATTTGGAGGCTTTTCAGTCCTTCAATCACCTTTGATCTCTTTTTGGAGTAGAGTTTTGTTCCCACGAGGTTTTCTCTATTTCTCCACTTTATAGAGATCTTCTGTTTGTACATGGGTACCTTACTTGGCCTTGTTTGCCGGGACCCATCTTTGCTTTCATGCATCTTTTTCTAGTGTTTTAGCTACTTCCTAAGTTCATCTTAAGGGGGGGTGTTAGAGTAATAAGTTGTTTTACTTAATTAATTTAATCATATTGGTTAATTAATTAAGTCACTTATTCCTCTTTATTACTTAAGCTAAACTTAGGCACATTAATAATTAATTATTAATTATTAAGTGTGCACACTAGGGTTTCCTTTTAGGGTTTGTTGATCTCCTTCATAAGGATTGATCACTTTGTAATAATTGATTCTCTTAATGCATTTTTACTTGAGAGGTTTACAGAGAACAACTTTTTCGGTTCTTCTTCATATCTTTTGCATGTGACAGGTATCCATCTTGCATGCAGGTGATCTTGGATTCTAACAATTTAGGCTAATAAGTAAATATTTGAGGCCACTTAAAATAGTTAGCTACTATGTGCATTAATTTGTTAAATAAAACACCAAAAAGAAATTTGGTCTCATGGAATGTCATGATTGTAGGAAATGCACAAAATCAAATTGTTGAAATGGATTTATAAACTTTCAAGGAAATGGAATTAGTAAGTTGTTTGATGTTTTAGTCGTATGCCATATCCCATTTCTAGTCAATTTAAGTTTGTAAACATTAGGTCTATAATTGTATCTTTTCTTTTTTTGTTTGTTGTGTGTTTTCCCTTCCTAAGTATGCTTTTCCTTTCAACTCTTTTCTTGCCTTCTTCTTGTCAGGGTTTCATTTACCATCCCATCATACCTTTCATCTTTTTCCCACCTTGTCGTTGTATTCATAATAATTCTCTATCTTATCATATGCCCATTGCTTGACCCTTTGCACCTCATCCTATAATTGAGTCTTGTAATATGGTTGACCCTCAATCCTCAATATTTCTTCCAATGTTTCTATTTCACTCCTAACTTCCCAACACGTGTTGTATTATTCTTAGTAGTTTATTTTTAGTGTCATTACTTCAAAAGTGAAATCTTTCTCACCCATTATCATTATTTAAATTTGAAGTTATATGTGTAATTAGTGGCTAACCTATTTCTCAAGGGTATAAATGAGTGAATGTTTTCATCTAGAATTATCATCTATGTACTTAATCAAATTCCTTTCAAAATTTGTTTTGAGCACTAATGTGCGAGTGTGAGAATCCTAGGATGAAAAATTCGATGATTTTAGAGGATGATCTCATACATAGTTCATATTTGAGCTTCATTGGATGTAGATTCTAGCCACATTATATTGATCCAAATTGCCATTGCTATTGGTATGACTTAATATTGTAGTTAATGAAATAGTAAAATTATTTGAATGTAATGCAATGATTGTTATAATAAGAAATAGATTAGGATTTACATGTGTTATTTGCTAGGTTATTGTTTAGAATGCAATGACAACAATGTGATGTAAACAATGATTAAATTTGAGTTCGATAATATCTAAGTTAAATACCAACCTTTGATATCATTTGTACCAAATACTTAACATTTGAATAGGGAATAAAATCAATTCAAAGTCAAAATTGCATAATTATTTTAGATTAGGACATTACATTGCAACCACCTTGATAGACATGTATGCAAAATATAGATTATAATGCTAGGTTCAAACTTGTTGAAAAGGATAAAGGAATTTTGTCAAATATTAAACTTGCAATTTCTCTCGTACACCACTTGTGCAACTTACAACTGATAATTTGTACAACTTGTAATTGTAGACAAGGAAAAAAAAGAATTAAAACTATATAAATTAATTTAATTTAACCCTCTCATTAATCCTATATATATTTTAATTAAATCTAATAAAAAATTAAATTTTCTCCCACCTAATTTCCCTCCAATCAAAAAATGAAATTCATACATTTTCAAACAAAAAATTAACTATTAACAATACTATTATATTATTTCAAAAATTCCGTGAAGTTTTATTTGGACAATAAAGTTGATCATAATGTTATACAACTTTTGTCTATATAATTGTATTTTATGGTTGATTTTATGTATTGTTTTAGTGACCTCATCCGCTCTTATAGATATTGTATAGTTTATCTGACATTTTCGCTGGTCATCTGTTATAGCTAACTTTATTCTTGTAAATTCTTTTGTTTTATTCAATACAAACCATTATTTTTTAAAAAATATACATAAAATCCACCCAAATTCTATTCTCCATAAAGAAATATGGGTAAAAAAAAAAAAATGGGTCAAGATTTGGTGGCCAAACAACCTGCTATCATATAGCGCGACTTGACCATTAGTGACATTAACATCTTAGTACTAGTACCTCTTTTGATTCTTTCTTAAGTTAATACGCCATGTTTCCACTCCACACCAAGGTTCTGTTTAAGCCCACATGACCAAACTGCTACTTTTCACCCGCTAAATCTAGCAGGCGCTGACAAACGGCACAAATGCAGAAGCCGTCTCCATGAAATCGCGTCCCCCAAATCAAAATACAGCCTTATAACAGTCAAAATATAAGACTGTTATTGCAGTGGAGTGATCGCGGGATTCGATCATGAAACTTAACAAGCTGAAAATGCAGAAGCAAATCTTTCAGAGCGTATTTGTAGGAGTGGCGGTGCTTCTGCTGCCTCTGTTGCGTCCACATCTTTTCAGTCCGCTTGGAAATGCAATGCCTTCACTTTTCTCGGTATGATTCTGCTTATGTCTTCGTTTTTCTTTTCAAGCCATTTCAAGTTTCGCGAGATTTGAACTCCCGACCTTGGCATATCATCTGATCTGCGAAATAGAGAGTTAATGTAGTGGGTCGAAATCGTCAAACTGGGAGGATATGCCTCTTTTCCTGGAATGAGCTAGAATAATCACATTACCGATAATCCCAAGGCAAGGCTCTAATCCATTTTTTTTCCTTTTCTTTTTTTGGGTTAGGGGCACTTAGCTAAGAGGTGCGGTGGTAGTGGGTCAGGTTGTGGTTCGAATCTGTTTCAATATGGAAAATTCTGTAGGATTCATTGCTGGACTACAGCCTTCAGGTCCTCTAAGCTATGTTAGTACTAAAGAAAAAGAATATGCTAACAATCAACTATGGATTTGCGCCCGAAAACTGTTCTCTGGAAAGAATGAGAGAATTAGTTTTTGTCTACTAGATGTAGTTGATGGAAGCTGATCTTTCATTGCCGACAAAACACCTGGTATTTTTATTTAACATGGACTGCCTAGAACTAGAACTAGAGGACTTCCCATTACTGTGCCAAGGCACTCTACCAGTGAACTGTCTCGAGTGTGAATTGTTCTTTTAATAGCAATCATAGATTTTGCTACCAAATTCTCTGTAATTAAAATTCTAGCTTCTTTTTTTATTATTAAATACGAATTGTCAACTTCCTATTAGCATGCTGGGGTACTCTATGACACGCGAGTACTGGCTTCTCTGCAGTCTGGAGTGTTGATTGCCTTTTCAAAAACAGTCACATAAAAGTCTTACTGCCAAGTACTTATTGATTCCGTTCTTCTTTGTACAGTAGAATTTGAACACGAGCTCCAATTAGCCAGGTCCAAACAGGTACCCGGCCTGAATATTTTAGAACTAAGTTTTTTGCAAAAAGACATCTGCCAAAGCTCTTCTAGATAACACGTAGAACTACACAGGTTATCCAGACGAGCTTTTGCAAACTTAGGAAACTAGCTTTTCCATGTTGAGCAAACAGGCAAAGCTGTCTTTGATAAACAAAAACAAATTTCTTGCTCAGATATCTCAAATTCGTAAAAGTATTTTCCGTCAGAAAAAAAAGCACTTAGATATCAAAAACAGGCATGGCTGGAACAGTTTGGTAGGAGAATAGAGAAACAATGTATTTCTGTTAGCTTTGAAACAAAATTCAGTACAATATTGGGTTAACTAGTTTATGGCAAGACAGAAACCCTTTCTCTGGTATGCATCCTTAACAGCATCCCTCTCTGCTTTGCATCCTTTAACCGTATCCCTTGGCTCTGGTTTGCATCTTTCACAACTAACCCTTTTCTTTATTCTTTCTCTTCTCCTTACTATTTCAGTTAACTAAAGCATAAGAACAACAAGAATCCTAAACTTGTATTGTAACTAACATAATGACTTTCCTTATTGCTAATGTAGTTTTTAGTGCCAAAATTACAGACATATCAGTATTACACAGAAGCACACCATTCTGATGTAATTTTAGAAGAGTGAGATTGTACACAGATAAATTTGAGGTCTTTCATCTTTGGGAGGTTGGATCTTCTATGTTCCTTTGCCTTTGCCAGTTTCTCTTCTTCAAAGAGGAGGCAAATACTTAACTGTCAACTGTCAAGTTGTCAGTATTACAGAAAATTTAAAGTAGTGGAAGTTTTTTAGAAGTGAAGATTAGTAGGCGAAACTATTTAGCTCAAAAAGTACAAAAACATAAAAACTTGTGTATTTAGGTTAATTCTGAGGACATATAATTTGGCGAATCTAATAACAGGATGTAAATTTAATATAGAAAGTTATCAAACACTATTTGAAAATTTTGTTGATTGGCCTATCTATGTTCTCAAATTTTTGTGAAAAACCATTGCTATTAAAAATACTCTGCATGTTGTTCTGTGCTTGAATATCACTATAGGCAAAGCGCTCTATCATGTTATGCCATTCTAGCCACACCAAAGGTGCAAAACAAACATATTCTCTCCTTCTTTTCATCCTTAGGTATTGTTATCCGTTGGTTTGTCATTTGAATTGGTGTGAGCTAGTTCTCAATCATGCTCTCAACATCTTCATCTTCAACTTGATTTCCACTCTTATAGATGCTTTATGATGGTGTTTAGTATTTTTGTTTCCTTCCAAGTTTCTTTGTCCATGTGGTTAGCCTGATTTTTTTGTTGGAGGGTTTTATATCAAACCCACAAAATCGTTTTAGCTACCTGATATGGTAGCATGCGCCTTAGGCTGAGAGCTCTTCGGCTTAAAGCCAAAGACTGAGGGGTATCCATTCCACCAAAGTCACCTAGGGCACAATCCTGGTTTCATTCCTTATGGTGTTGGGGCCTTGCACTCACTAAGACTTGATCATTGGTGGGCTCATTTAGAACCATTCAACTTCACCAGTACCAAGGGCCAATTGACTGCCTGAATTTTTCTTTTACATACTTCTTGATTTTCTGATTTTATTGACAACATAAATCTGTTAGTTTTAGGATCAGATTTAACAGAAAGCAGAAAATGCAACACATGAACAATAAACACAGCAGATACCCTGGGAAAACCCTCCTTCTCAAGGGAGAAAAACCCAGCAAAATATATCCCTTATATATTGAACAAATAAGAGCAGAAATCTGCTTTACAATCAGACCCTTCTCAAGGGCGAACTTGATACAATAAATGATGAGAATCTCTTCTTGATACAACTGAATATAAAACTCCTTGAAAGCGATCTGCTGCTAAAAAATGACGATCTGCTGCTAAAGGGCGAACTTCTGCTCCATAGAAATGTGAATTGAAGTGTGAAAATGAATATATCTCCAAATGAGATGAAATCACCTTCATTATATACAAGGATAGGTGATCTTTCCACCAGGTCGCCCCCTTAAGAAATAAAGAATATAAAATATTGTTTGTTACAAGAAGGCCGACCTGCCTCTACCTTAGACAAAGGGAGAATAGCTTCCAAAGCTTACAAACATTAACACTCCCTCTTAGCTAGGGAGATATTTTCTAGATATCTATGTCATGGAGTCTCTCAACATGACGCCCACAATGGCTACACCCATTTGTGAAAAGCTCAAAGGTTCATCACGGAGTCTCTCAACGTGATGTCGTCATGGAGTCTCTCAACGTGACGTCCACCATGGCTACTCCCATGTGTGGAAAGAAACACATGTACAATTGTTCATCACGGAGTCTCTCAATATGACGTCCACCATGGCTACTCCCATGTGTGGAAAGAAACACAAGTACAAGGGTACATCACGGAAGTCTCTCAACGTGATGTCGTCATGGAGTCTCTCAACATGACGTCTCATCTCAGTTTCGAAGATGAACAAGGGCTCGCACCTCATATTTCTCCGTCTCAGAGAAATATACACTACAAGGGCTTTCACTTCATATTTCTCCGTCTCAGAGAAATATACACTATAAGGGCTTTCACCTCATATTTCTTCGTCTCAGAGAAATATACACTACAACAAATTTTCATGATGATGTGACTCCCTTTGAAGCTCCAAGTACTTGCATCAACCTCCTGACCTTCTCGTCCAAGATTGCCTGCAACGCTTGCCTTAGAGAGATGGTTTCCAACGCACACCTCTGGTACTGTAGAGAGTTTAGGACCGTCCTCCTCGACCTTATCCTAGATCACCTTATTCTGAATAGGTTTGCGGAGCTACCAATGTCAAATCCAGATTGACTGTCTTGTGCAATTTTGTTCTTAGCAGCTGAAGAGGTCTTCTAAGGACTTTAGCACCTGGCCTTGCAACACTGCAACCCACTTAGCTAACACCTTCGCTTCTTCTCAGTGAGTCACAAAACTCCCTCTTGATCCTTGCCTTAGAGATTGCAAAGAAATCCTCTGGAAGTGAACTCCCCTCCATTGACTGATCTGAGAACCTTAATTCTTTTCCCGGACAAGCTCTGAACTCGTGCCTTGAATTCTCCAAATTTAACTCCCTTTGAATGTCATTTCCTCTTCGAAGTAGCTGATTGCAATGACAATCTTGTGCCCTCGAGAGATGTCTCCAGTGAAGAATCATGAGAGTTATACACCACCGACTCAATCCCGAGGCTGCAAGCTATGTCTTCATGTTTTGTTCATTTCTTCCTCATAGGATGCCTCAAGCTCTTCCTCCCTTGAATTCCTTATGCAATCTCTCATCATCCTTTTGCTCCTCGATCCGTCCTGGGAGCATCTTAGAGAGATTAATAATAGTTCATAGATCAAACTACCTTGAAGAGAAATTTACAGACCACTACATGAAGCATACACAATGTTATTGCATGAATTAACTACATAAAATTCATGGTCATTATTAAAAAATACTTATCTCTGTTGATTCCGTTGCAGTCATTTTTCTCCTCCTGACAACTATATCCTGCTATAATTCCCTGAATCTTTCATTCTCATTCAATCACCTTATGCAACAACAGCTTCTTCTCAAGCATTTAATTCAAACGATGCTGCCTTTAAAAGTTTAAGTTATGCCTCTCAGAACCTGAAACTAATTCAGCCTAAGGCAGCCTCATGATCACATATACGGTTTAATAATAGGATGAGCCACTGCCACCTAAATATCCACCCCCCATACCACGACTTGAATACAGTGAAGAGTAAGAACCTCCACCAATATCAGGCCCACTAGTAAATAGTCATTGTCGTAACCAGAAGAGTAAGCTCCACCAGTTTTTACTGCCACCTAGTGAACCTGCATAGCCCATGCCAGATTGATGTCCCTCATATAACCCATACGAATCTGGTCTAGCACCACTGGATCTCCAAATCCATTCTGGAAGTGTTTGTAATGGCGTCACAATGCTCAGAACTCACACGCAGCAGCTGCAATGGCTTCTTTGGCATTCGTTTCTTCAAGAAGATGGTGTGCCTAAACAAGAGACTCCAAAACGCCACCTCTAAACTCCATGAATGGCCACGACCTAGCTTGCTAAGACTTCACAAATATTTCTGCATTGAATCTGATCAGGTCTTGTCTTAAACCCTCTCTGATACCATGTTAGTTTTAGGATCAGATTTAACAGAAAGCAGAAAATGCAACACATGAACAATAAACACAGCAGATACCCTGGGAAAACCCTCCTTCTTGAGGGAGAAAAACCCATCAAAATATATCCCTTATATATTGAACAAATAAGAGCAGAAATCTGCTTTACAATCAAACCCTTCTCAAGAGCGAACTTGATACAATAAATGATGAGAATCTCTTCTTGATACAACTGAATATAAAACTCCTTGAAATCGATCTGCTGCTAAAGAATGATGATCTGCTGCTAAAGGGCGAACTTCTGCTTTGTAGAAATATGAATTGAAGTGTGAAAATGAATGTATCTCCAAATGAGATGAAATCACCTTCATTATATACAAGGATAGGTGACCTTTCCACTAGGTCGGCCCCCTTAAGAAATAAAGAATATAAAATATTGTTTGTTACAAGAAGGCCGACCTGCCTTAGACAAAGGGAGAATAGCTTCCGAAGCTACCAAACACTAACAAAATCTCTCTATGGGCATTAACATATTAATCATTGGTAGGTTTATTTTTATTGCTTGAATAAGTGGTAAGTTATCTGAAATCAAGCAAATCTTGTAATGGTGTAGATTTGAAGTGATAAGCGTTCAGTCAGAAAACTTCAAAATTGAAAGAAATAGTGGATAATTTGCTTAGGTGAGCTTGGGAAATACTCTCTAAAATGGGGCCAAAGAGAGTTTATTTTTATTTCTCAAACTAGAGATGATTAATCTATATAGCATTTTCTTTTTCTTCTTCTATGGGATAAAAAATCCAATCAGTTAATAGAGAGCTTCCCTTTCCTTATAAAATTTACAATTCTCACTAGAGTATTCATAGCCCATGGGATCTAGGATTCATTGAAAACCAATTCTTCTGGCATTAAGGCAACCAGCTTACCACACCATCATTGCTCAATGCTGATCCAATTTAGGATTTGTTGAAAGTCACCTCTTCTGCTAAGAAGGCAGCCAACCCACAACATCATCACAGATTGGATCTAGGACATATTGAAAGGTAGCTCTTCCTCTACATCTAGCAAGGTGCACCAACACATTATTTTAACATGTAAAGAGTATTTTCTGCTATTTTAACCTAGGTAAGCATGTTTTAAGTTCCCCAACTTATTGTACTGTACTGTTTGAGTAGGTAAATTTGTAGCTGGTCACTGTGTATTCTCATCTTGACCTTTTTGGTTCATGAATGTTTAATTGCCTTCTGAAAAGCCTCTCTGGATATGCTTTTTGTTATTATTTTCCTTTATGCCGTTTTAATTTATGGGCTTCTGAATGTTTGCAATTTTTCTAGAGGACAAATGTTTCAGATATCAAAAGAGTAGCTTTGCCTACAATTGGGCCACTTGTTAATCTGGATATACTTCCTGATGGAGCTTCAGCATGCAAAAGTTTTGGGCAGTGCATAGGTGTTTCTAGCCAAGTTAGTCTTTTGAGTAACATGTCGTATGATTTTGCAGGAATGGAAAGCACCTAAAGCTAGATATCCTGCTTTACTGGAAGCTGCTTCAAAGTCTCGACTTGTAAGCATGCAATTTATTAAACTGTAATTTCTTTGTAAATTAAACTTCCTTAAAGATGTTAATGAGTTCCTGAAAGTGTTTTGGTTCTTTTCACTTACAGTTGGAGGGGGAGCCTTCTGATCTTTGGGACACACTGCCAAATCAAGGCTGGCAACCTTGTACTGAAAGATTCACCTCATCCAGTAAGTATAGTAGGGTGTAAAGTAGTAAGCCTTTGTGGAAAAATCTGGAATGCATGATTTGTTAAAAAAATTGATGTGCATCAATTGACATATTGATATTTTAGAATTTACAACTGTTGCAATCAAAGGATTACAGACTTGCAGTGGCAATCTTTTAGAGGTTACAGTATTGTTTCTGGTTACACTTTATTCCACTATAAGGGCATTGCTGTGAAAGACTAATGATAGTGAATATTGCTGCATAACTCTAAATAGCACCTCCTGAAAAGACTCAAGGATATGTCCAAGTTTTCCTGGAAGGGGGTCTCAATCAACAACGAATGGGGGTCAGTGTGCTATGCTTGCAGTTAATTTGTTTATTGGTAGTTTAATTTCTATGATTAATCTCTGAAAAGAATTTTTGGTCATAAGCTGGCATAATTATGTCACAAAGAGAGTACACCAAAAAATATTGTCATTTGTTTCTTGTTTGTTATGAAGATATGCGATGCAGTTGCTGTTGCCAAAATTTTGAATGCGACATTGGTTGTTCCTCATTTTGATATGAATCCTGTTTGGCGAGATTCAAGGTATTTTATCACTGTTTGTAACTTGTTTCCTTTTATTCTTACAATTATGGTGAACACAAATTTTAGACATTTGTGTGGGGGTACATGTGCATGTGCACTCATGAGTTTATTACAGTTAATGGGGGGAAATGGTCAAGATGAAGTTCATGATGTTTTTGCAGCTCATTTGCAGATATTTTTGATGTGGATCACTTTATACAAACTCTAAAGGATGATGTGACCATAGTGAAAGACTTACCAAGACAATATCGCTGGAGCACTCGGGAATATTATGCAACACGAATTCGAGATACAAGAGTGAAGACAGCACCTGTCCATGCTCCAGCCAACTGGTTTCTAGAGAATGTGCTTCCTGTATTGAAGAGGTAACAAGAAACTGTGGAGTGTCGTAATGTGTACTGTTCTACTGTTCATTACTGTAAGAGTATTTGTTTTATGATTGTAAGTTTGTAACCATGCCAATGATTACAGACCAATGCATTGTCTGCATCTAGCAATAGACAACCTTAGCTGGGTTCAGTTTTAACAGAGCCTTAATTGATTAGGAGAAATGTCAAACCGATGCTTGTCTGCATCTAGTAATCAGACAACCTTGCTAGACATCATTGGCAACCTTGCCAATAAAAGGGGCTCAGTTTTAACAGTCCTAGTTTATTAGGAGAAACATTTTGTTACAGCACCAATACCATAGGTTAGCAGATGCGATTTTTCATTAGAGTCCTTATAATGGCTCCTAATTATGAAAATCTAAGTTGCCGAATTGGAAACTCTAAAGGATGAGGTGACCATAGTGAAAGATTTACCAAGACAATATTGCTGAAGCACTCTGGAATATTATGTAACAAGAATTCGAGATACAAGAGTGAAGACAGCACCTTTCCATGCTCCAGCCAACTGGTTTCTAGAGAATGTGCTTCCTGTATTGAAGAGGTAACAAGGAAATATGGAATGTCTTAATGTGTACTGTTCTTCTGTTCATTACTGTAAGAGTTTTTTTTTATGATTGTAACCATGCCAATGCTTGGAGACCGACGCATTGTCTGCATCTAGCAATAGAAAACCTTAGCTGGACATCATTGGCGACCTTGTCAATAAAAGGGGTTCAATTTCAACAGTCTTAATTTATTAGGAGAAATGTCAAACCGATGCTTGTCTGTATCTAGTAATCAGGCAACCTTGCTAGACATCATTGGCAACCTTGCCTATAAAAGGGGTTCAGTTTTAACAGAGCCTTAGTTTTTTAGGAGAAACATTTTGTTACAGCACCAATATCATAGGTTAGCAGATACGATTTTTCATTAGAGTCCTTATAATGGCTCCTAATTATGAAAATCTAAGTTGCTGAATTGGGTACGTGTATGTGGGTATAGTATTCAGGTACGGAAAATGTGTTTTGGGGGGCTGGGTGTGTTTGGATACGTCCATACAAAAAACATATAAAAAACATAAATATATACATATTTGCAGCATAAAAACAAGAATTGAATTTGGAATACCACATATCATTCATATGCTAAACAAAACTGCCATAAATATTACAAATTTGAAATACAATATACTAATTCAATATCGATTTGTCAAAGCTTGAATGTTATGATAGATATATTAAATTCATTGTTCATTGGTTCAATATTAAAATAATACAATTAGTAATTAGTGTCATATGGGTCATAATGAAGACCAACATTAGCATCATCATTGACATTATATGATGTGGGTAGATGTCATGTCCCCCGAAATTGTAGCATCCTGATATAAGACAACGAAGCAAGATAAACAAAATACACATTTAAGACACTAACTATTGAAATAATTATCAATGATAATCTTATAATTATAATAATATTAAAGATAATATTGTAAATTTGTAATCACCAATACTAAATATTATAATCATTATACATCAAAGATTGCAATACATTAGAATAAAATAATAATAATAAGATATTAGCAAATTGTTTTTATTATTATTATACCTTAATGTTAAAATATCAAATATAATAATGTAAATATCAAAATATAAATACTAACAAATTAAATACCATTATCATAATATACCAATAGTAAAGTATACATAAAATAATAATTATAACAAATATATTAAGAAACATATAATATAAAATATAAAACAAATAAAATATAGAACAAAATATAATCCCCTGCAGCGATTGTTAAAGTAAAGCAGCAATTACGTAATCAAATTATCACTTTATGAAAAGGTACAGATCTCTTTTCATAAAGTTGTTCCCTCTTATAGAAGACACCTCTCTAGGGAATATAAAAGAGAGGAGTGCAGCGATGAAGAAAAGGGGAGGTACTTTATAAATGTAGAAGGCAAGCCATAGATATAAGATTATACATATTTTCAGTCAGCATATGGATCATCGGTGGCTGACAAAGAGAAGAAATATAGCATCATTGCTGGGAAGAATTAAAAGGAACGGACTGAGCCTGCAAGACGATAACAGGTAAAGGATTTTGGTTTGCAGCAATAAGTAATTAAAAAAAAAAAAATATATATATATATTATAAGATTAGACAAAGGTAAAAGATTATCAAGGCAAGACCATCAAGGATAAATGAAGTCTGCAGCAGCAGTAGGTAAAATCATAGGTAAGAAATAAATATAAATAATATCGATGGTATGTAAATAGTAAACAAGTAATAAGTGTAGATATCATGTAAATAAGAATACAAATATAGGCAGTATATAAGTGCATAAGTAATAAGTATATGAATATAAATAATATGTATGCTGGGTTAGGATGAGTATTGCAAGCCTAGAACTAATTGATAATGATTATACACATATGTATTATGCTCAATTAGGTAATAATGATTAATTCATGACTTAAGGTAACTAGATTATGATTTCAAGATTATGTTATTAAAGATAGATATTAACAATGGGTATTTGATAAATATATCTAATATTGATAGAGATAATAATGCAAATGTTAATATGGGATAATTATTGTTATTTATAGTTAGTCAGATCCTATGATATGCATATCATGTTATTAGTCTCATAGTTAATGTGGATCCATCTACCTAAATCCATAATTGAACATATTAGGATGGATAAGTATATTGGGAGATGGAATTAACAATTGATAAGTGTATAGTTAGATATATATATTGAAATTCATAGATACATCATCATTGCGTGGAGAGAGAAGACGGGTCGGGCTACAGGAAACTATGTCCAAAGAAGATCCAATATAGTGCGACAACCAAAGGTAAGTATGATTGCTCAAAACCGATGCTTCATCACTGTAGATTTGGTCTCATATTAATGCGTATCATGCTTATAGAACACTTATATCTGGATGCAATCGAATCACTTTAAAATGTAGCATAAATCACTTACAAATAGATAAATTAGTCATGTCTGTAGTAAGAACAAATACTACGACAGTGTGTTATTGCTAAGTATTGTGAATAATGAATATTGATAAGCAATATTGTTGCTTACAGCGATTATTGCTTTCTTCATAAATTATTACGACTTGCTGGAGGATAGATTTAGAGCCAACAAACTCTCTCGTTGACGCTCACCGAGGAGAGGATGGTTGTGGGAGGGAAAGGCTGGTAAGTTCGAGCCCATGTTGGATATCCCAAGATGGTAATGAATCCTGAGGGAGTCCACTTGGAGCTTGGTCACACGCCCTCGGCACTGTAAGGCGTCCCTCCTCCAATGGGGTCTAGAAGAGAGGTAAAGGTGATGGTCTATTCCGGTCAAGCGTGATAAGTTACGATAACTATGATGAGTATGAGTTCATGTAATTTGTATCATGAATGTGTGGTAATGGTAAACCAATTAATGCATTTATTTTATATGTTGTTCTAATAGAATCAATGCACTAATCCCTAGAGTTAAATTGGAATAAATCTATATAGTTAATTAATTAAAGGCAACAACAATCTTTTAAAGCAATCTATATCAAACTGAATTACTCAAACATAAAGTGAATTTGTGCATTTCATTTCTTTTTCTAGGGAAAATTTAAATAGGG
>VDFB02038574.1:0-10882 GCA_007258455.2 Sequoia sempervirens
TGGTTCCAAAGTAAAAGTAGAACTTCTAGTATATTCAAGTAGTTTGAATGGAGAACTCCTAGATAGGATAGGAGAATTAGATAAGTATTTTGAATTTGAAGAGATACATGAAGGGAAGCAAGTTAAATTGGAAAGAACAAAACTAAGAGGACATGCATCCCTATGGTAGAATTATATACAAGAAGAAAGGAAAAAAGAAAGGAAAAGAAAAAACTACATCTTGGGATATAATGGTTGCAAAATTGAAAGGTAAATTCCTATCGAGTGATTATGTCGTTTAGCTATATAGAAAGTTGAAAAATTTGAAGAAAAAGGAATGTGAAGACCTACATAGAAGAGTTCTACAAACTAAGCATTAGGTCAGACCACATGGAAGAATATGTTGACAAAGTTGCAAGGTATTTGAATGGGCTAAAGTATAGCCTACAAGATGAACTCAATCTCATAGGTCCAAGAGCAGTACAAGAGTGCTATTAGTTGGCCATAAAGGTTGAAGAAAAGTTGAAAAAGAGACAAGAAAAGAAAAGTAGAGGTAAGGGAAGGAAAAATTTCAGAGGAAGAGGGACTTTTACTAGTAGGGGATAGTCCCAAAGGTCTCAAGGAGAGACAAGTAACTCACAAGAAAAAATATTAGATTCAAGGGGTAGGTTTAGAGGAAGAAGACCAAATTTTAGAGGCAAATTTGGCAATAGAGGAGGCTCAAGTGGATTTATTGGAAAGTGTTACAAATGCAATAAATTTGTAGGCCATCAAGCATGCAATGCACTGTGGAGCAACCATCTACTTCTTTTAAAGGTGAGAGGAGAAATCAAATTGCCCAAGGTGGATATGATGCTAAAAGTGTTAATTCCCCATCACAAAATACAAAGCCAGAAGTTGGAGAGTCCTTATTGATGAGAAGAACCTTGATTAAAGTGCCCATGGAGAAATAGCCACCTCAAAGAAAGTCACTCTATAGGACTACATTGAAATTCCAAGGTAAATGTTGTAAGGTTGTTGATGATTGTGGAAGTATTGATAATTTACTTTTAGTTGAAATGGTAGAGAAGTTAAAGTTGAAAAGATTGCCCCATGCCACTCCATACAAGGTTTCTTGGTTAAACAAATGGCAACAAGTATTAGTGAATAAAAAAACTTGTGTAGAATTCCATATATGGGGTTATAAGGACAAGGTCTTGTGTGACATCATTCCTATGGATGTTTTTCATTTGCTTCTTGGTAGACCATGGAAGTATGATAGAAATTCCAAACATTATGGTAGAAAGAACACATATTTCATAGAGAAAGATAGAGTCTCATACACTCTAAATTGAAAGATGAAGATAAAACACCACAAGTAGAATCAAATGTGATGTTGGTAGGAGAGAAGGAATTCATAAAGTCCATGGAAGAGGAGAATATGGGTTTTTCCATCATAGTCAAGTCTAAGTCTATTGGGACAGCAACAAATAAAGAAGACTTGACTTTAGAAATTCAAAACTTGCTTGAGAAGAATGCTAATAGTAGTGGATGAACTCCCAAAAACATTGCCTCTTATGAGGGACATTATTCACCACATTGATTTCATACCAGGGGCTAGCTTGCCTAATAAAGCAACATATAAGATGACACCACAACAGAATGAGGATCAAAGAAATTATTAGTCCTTGTTTGGTTCCTATAGTCAGGTATGTGCAGGATCATGATGGGCCAAAAATGGCGATATGATGGGTATGTGTAGGGTATGTGGCTGACGACTTTTTTTTTACCCAAAATTGATGAAACAAAAAGGGTTTTTAAAGGAGATTCTTAGCTTTCCACCAATTTAAATTATGCTTTACTTTGAATTTAATGAACTAATTATTATTCATTTTTCTGTTGAATTGACTAAAAGTTTGATTCTATTGTCGATAGAGGTGATTGAAAAACATCCTATAGCTTTCAAAAGCGGTATCACATTTTTTGAATCAAAACATACTTCACAATCTATTCTTCACATACTATGGGATTAAAAATAAATTTCATGAATTTTTACAGCCAAGTTAAGGTAGTTTGACACTCACAATTTTTTATATTTTATAAAAGTCTAAGTAATAAAATTATAATTAGTATTACTTAGAAAAAATTTCAAATAATGCATCACATCGGGACATGAGTCACTCTGCTTATATCTAAAATCACAAAAAAATATTATCATCTTATTGTGATTAGAGACGGTTGAGCGGACACCTACTTGCTTATTTCTCCACGAAGGGAAATTTAGGAGTACTCTTGCATTGGCATTTCAGAATTTTCACCAAATAGATTTTTTTAAAAATAAACCTAGTAATTTAGAAACTACATTCAATTTGCTACAGATTCTATTCTTACATATTTTTGAAATAATATAGATAACTTATTCAAATTTTTACGTCAAGTTTCCTAACTAATTTTTTTGAATTTTTCGCCACTTAAGGGCCTATTTTTTCCATGATGATCCTGCACATGCCTAGTCCTTGCACCAAAAAGGGAGGTGAATGTTTCATGTGCACCAATTCTAGGGCCATCAATAAGATTACAATCAGATATAGGTTCCCCATTCCATGGAAGACTTGATGGACTATTTAGGTGGAGCATGTTACTTTTCCAAAATAGACCTCAAGAGTGGGTATCACCAAATCAGGATCAGACCAAGGGATGAATGGAAGACAACATTTAAGAAAAATGAAGGGCTTTATGAGTGGCTTGTAATTCCTTTTGGTCTCTCAAATGCACCCAACACTTTCATGTTGTTGATGAATGAAGTTCTCGAGCCTTTTATTGGTAAGTTTGTTGTGGTTTACCTTGATGACATTATTGCTTTTAGTAAAACTAAGGAAGAGCATTTACACCATTTGGATTTGGTTTTGAGAAGATTACATGAAGACAAACTAATGATCAATTTGAATAAATGTGAGTTTATGAAGATAGAGTTGGTGTATCTTGGTTTTGTGGTTACAAATGGCACCTTGAAAATGGATCCCAACAAGGTTGAAGCTATTCTAAATTGGCCTAAACCTAAATCAGTTGCTGAAGTAAGGATTTTCCATAGTTTTTCCAATTTTTATAGAAATTTTATTAAGGGTTTTATCATGTTTGTGCTACAATGATTGATACTATAAAGGGGGGTAAAAGAAAAAGGTTTGTTTGGACTAGTGAAGCTAAAAAGAGTTTTGAATATTTGAAAAAGAGGGTAGCACAACAACCCATAATAGCCTGACATTTTTGTTTTATATTTTCAAGTTTTTTCTTAAGGGAAGTGGTAATATTTCATGGTTTACCTTTGACTATTGTTTTAGATAGAGATAGTAAGTTTGTTGGGCATTTTTGGAGAACTTTGTGAAAGAAACTTGGAACTAATCTTAGTTTTAGTTCTTCCTATCACCTTCAAACTAAAGGGTAGACTGATGCAATACTAGAGGAAGTAAATCACAAACTCCATCTCATTTAACAAAATTCAAAACAACTCTTGTTTGATCACCCATCCAAGTAAACATTTCCCTTCATAAACCCTGAACTCAAACACTCAAATATGCAATTAGAGTTCCAAACTATTACAAAACCTCCAAGACACTTTGGTCCTCATAAGCATTACTTGTTTAAAGTTTCCTCAATCAAAATCCACAAATGTAGATTCAATTTAACTTCACCAAACTACTTTCCATACAATGACTCCTCAAAAGCATATTAGGGACTTCCAACTAATCTAACACCAAACATGGCCACAATTGTTCTTTTCACCATTCAAGAACCTTAAATTCAACAAAAAAAAAACCATAGTAATATGCCCTTTCATCTTGTTACCAAACCATCAATGACCCCTTACTTTCCTAGTAGCCCTATAATAGGGACAGCCAATAATATCTTTTTGTACAGACCATAAATCAAGACTGTGAAAAGTCTTTGAGATGCATTTTTAGCCCTTTTATAGCATAGCAAAGATTAATACAATTTTTTTTTTTGTAACAACACCATAAAATGTTGACTGTCCACATTGAAATAAGGCCTATTAGAACTACAACAAATAGGGATTATTGGATATACTAATTGTAGGCTTGATTTCTCCTAGCCATCAACTGGAATGCATCAAATTTAGTATGTTTTAGCTTATTATTACACCAAAAGTCCATTACAAGATTTCATTCCTCAAACCCTAGGCCTAGTTCCCATGCCAAACTTTGTTTTTATGATAGTGCCCAGATTTACAGTAAAAAAAATTCAAAATTTCATCACCTTAAATTTATGCCCTCGACCCAAAACCATTAGAATATGGAAGAACATGTATCTAAGAACAATATCACCAAGAATCAAAAGATTTCACTAAATACAAAAGGAGAAATACAAATTCCTTAACTACTGTTTACCCTAATGAGGGTTTCTAACTGTCAGCAACAAAATTCAAATATCTTGCACGAAATAAAGCCAATTCACATGAAACAAAGTGTGATTGGAAGGTGATTGAGAATTACAATACTTAGAACCAATTTTGCATGATTTTCAAGCCATACTATTCCATACAAAGGCTAGAAACAATAAAATTCAGTAGAAAATGCCTAAAAACAATGTTTTTATTCATTCAAATTCATTTCTACAACCACCCACCGAGTACAAATGGGGATAAAAAATATTATTTAAAGGCACGCAATTTACCTTTCATCTACAAACTAATTCCTAACTACCTTTCAATGCCTACACTAAAGTGACCCTTCATATTCTCTATGCAACTTTTACATTTTTTTGCATTTTTGTGACAACATTTACACTTTTTCCACCTCTTATGAAAATTTTGACACAAAAATCATTATTGACACCTCCAAGTGGCATAAATACATAGAGAGTGGTCAAAATGACCTTGATTTAATTTAAAACCACATGAATTTGATCAACCTTCAAGATGTCTTCAATGGAATCATGATGTTGTAAAGGTGCTCTTGCACCATACTCCCGACCAAGAAAGTTTCCAAGCCCTATTGGACTAAATTTCATCCTCTTAATGTGCCTCTTTGATGCCTTGTATCTTTCCACCTTGAAACAACTTCCATTAACCTTCATCTTCACCTTAGGTTTCATTTTGTCCATGCAAATCAGCTTCCTGTCTTGCTCAACAACTGAAATCAGACTCTTCACCTCTTGATGCATCTCAATGTCTTGTTTCTCCCTTTTCCCTTTGACTTTCAAATTATTTCCTATCCACAAGATTAGCACAACAAATAAATGATACATTAATTTGATCAACATACCTCCATCTTTTCTCAATTCTTTACAAATCTCCAAGATCAACTCTTCTTTGGTCATCACTTCAATCAACTCAAGGTCTTCTTCTTCTGAAATTAGGTCCTTTATCTCCGTTACTCTTTCATCTTCATGCTTGGGAATATTTTCACTATCTTTGACTTCACCAATGAATCCTTCTTCAACATCTTCAAACACTTCTTCTTCTTCTATCATCTTATTTCTCCTTTACCTTCTTCTTGCTATCTTTTGAATGGGCCATGTAAGTATTCTTTGCTTAATCTTCAAGTGCCAACTTGTCATCTGCTCCATCTACATCATGGACTCTTGGAACTCTTTTTTCAACTTTCTTATGTGTTTCTTCAATTCTACAACCTCTCTATCAAACTTTTCTTGTCTCTTTCTCTTCTTCCTTTCTTCCTTTTCCTACAAATGCATCTTCAAATTCTCCATCTCTCAACAAGTCTCTCCTTGCTCCAAAAATCTCAACTTCTCACAAATTTCTTTCCACCTTCTCAATGGTAGCAATTGGAGTTCTTGTTGAAATAATGTTCTGAGCGCTCCATCCGGGGTCCCCATTTTACTATATTCATGCGGCCGGCTGCTTGGCGTCTCGGATTTCGCCGGCTTCCAGCGGGTTTGATCTTTCCCTTTGTGTGCATTCCTCGCTTGAAACTTTGGCAGCGGCTTCCCGCTTCGGCTCGAGATCTTTGTGGCGGAAGCCATGTCTGCGCTGCTGAAGTTTTTCATTTTCTGTTGCTTTATGTTTCCTACGGGTTCGCGGCAGGGCCCACATCTTTATGCGTGGCGGTGTATACTTAATCTTTCTAACAAGAGTAAAGTATGCTGCTGTGAGCTGTGAAAAGATTTCATTGGCCTTCTTTATTTCTGGCCGGGACCTACCACAAGCTCCGCGTGTCCGGCCGGTTCCATGACTTTTTAAAACAACGGCGAGGGGCGAGCACCGCGGGTTGCGGCGTGGCCCGCGCATCTTTCACCACCAGAGTTCTGCGGCCTTTCCCCGTTTTCAAAGTAGCCTCTGTCCTCTGAACACGTGTCACATCTCCGCAAGCTCCCGGTCGATGGAGGAGGAGTTTTCATTCGGGCCGCGATTTGCTGCCACGTGCCTTACATTGATTATCAAAGCAAGCCGTGAGATGGCCGAGCGGGATAGTGTCATTGACTGCTGCTCGCCATGGTTCTCTAAGGCGGTGGGCGGCACTCGTCGCTTTGAAGCCTGGTTGGGACCACTGCCATCATTACAAAGGGCACGCCTGTAACTGACCAACTAGATGTTGTACTCTGATTGGCTGCTCTCATAACGGCATTGAGAATATTCTTATCTGGGCATCATTACGAGAGATTGTGGAATCTTTCTGTTACAACTCTCCAGGCGGTGGGATTTTTCTCTCCGGCTATATATACTCTCTCTGTTGAGGGAAAATGGTCCAAGATTTTTAGGAAGAATACTGGTTTTAGCAAGAGACGCCAGGCCTCTTTTGCATGTTTATTCGCAAGAAACTTTCAGACTGTGCCTATTGTTCGGCCTTTCTGCTTTTCATGTATTGATTAAACTGTGAACTGTGCTTTTTATTGTCTTAAGCATTTCATTCAAGGAGACTTCTATATATTGAATGCAAACTTGCTAGTCTAAATCATGTCTTAATGACTCTTCTTAGCAGTAAGAATGTATGCGATACTGTTTTATGTCAATTAAATGAATTGTTCATGCTATTGCTTTAAGCTTCTGGTGTTTTGGAACATATCAATAACATTCAGGCCCTTGAGTCTATGATTTATCGTGCCTATCAGAGAGCTTTGGCGCATCGCCTTAGATTAATATTTGTTTCATTATATCTGCTTCCTTTTCCCTTTCCAAAAAACCATTATATAGAAGAAGCCGGCTTCTTTAAAATCCGGAGGTCACTCAGTTTGGCGCAAAGGGGTCCCCCTTGAACTGAGTTTCCCATAAAGGCACTGTTATCTCATCAATTTTAGCGTCCAACGGTTGTGTACGTTTGCCCGGTGGGACCCAAACTAATGAAATCATCTTCTAAAAGGGTGTATGAGCCATCGGCCTATAACTAGATCCCAAACTGCAAATAACCCAGGTTTACTAGTGCCTCCATTCGGGACAGTCCAGGCCGCAAATCAGTTAGTAACCGTTCCATTCCCACCACCCTTTCCTCTCACCATGTTGCCAACCACGAACAGAAATTATGTAGCATGGGATGCTGGAAGCCCCTTGGTAGCTCCGGTAGCACCTGCTGTTTGGGGCGCCATTCCGGTTTCGGCCCTGAAAGCTCTTCCCAAATTCACCGGAGATAACACAAAAACGCCAGCAGAGCATTTGCAGGATGTAGCGGATGTATGCCTGGTACATGGTATCACAGCGCAGAATGTAGCCCTGAGGCTCCTTGCTGCGTCCTTCAAAGGAAAAGCTCTGGAGTGGTACCGAACACTGACTCCTAATACCATTCGCACTTGGGATGACCTCGGAGATCCATTCTATGAAAGGTTTTCAAATGACGGAGATCGTTCTTCGCTATATTATCAGTTATCCGTCATCAAACGAGCACCCCAGGAGGCTCTGACGGACTTCAATGCCCGATTTCACTCAAGTTGGCGGAGGATTCCTGTGACCATCCGCCCGACCCCAGAGTTGGCGTTCATGTTCTATCTGAAGTCCATCAATCCCGACATTTCTATGATGATCAAGTCTCTGGGAGGAGCCACTTTACCAGAAGCATATGCCACCGCTATCAAAGTAGAAAATCACTTGATAGACTGCGGGAAATTGCCTCCTCGACCTGTTATGCCGATATTTCCTGAGATATCGAACGTAGCACAAGAGGTGGCATCGACCAGTGTGCCAGCAACTCCCCAGTCAGCGTACTCATATACAGCCGCTCTTGAAAACTTGGCCTCTACATCGAGTTCTCCCAAGAATGAGATGGGCGACCTCAAGGAGATGTTACGGACTATGGCGAATGATATAACAACCCTCAAGCGGAACCAAGCAATGCCTCCGTGGCCTGCGTATCAGAACTATCAAGGTGGGCGGCCTACCTATCAGCAGAATCAATATCAGAATGCGCATCGCACTAACTCACCAACGGTGGCTATGAACCAAATAGTTCCGGTGCCTACGCCGCTGGCAGGTGCGTCGCCGAGCTCTAGCAGAGAATTAACTGCGGGACAAAACAATTTGATTGATGACATCAATCCATGGTGCTTCCCTTGCAACGATGCGCATATGCCCTGAAATTGTCTGCGTGGCAACTTACAACAAAGGATAGCAGAGCAACATAGTCAAGGTATTGCGACTGAGAACGAAGAATACAGATATGCCCCGGCAATGGAGAATGCGGTCCTTACCACGCAAATACAAGGAATGTCCCTAGAGCAAGAGTCCGACATTGTTCCTGATCATGCGCTCTTCTCATGGATGGAAGACGAGGAAATGGTGTTTGAAAATGATACGGCCACAGCCGAAACGCCGCAGGTAAAGTCTGACTATAATACGCGCTCCAAGAGAAGATTCACCAGTGAGGCCGTTGTTTCACTTTCGGACAGTCCGCAATGCAAAAACGTTTCGGATCAAATTCCTGGCGGTTCGACTGAATCCTTGTCTTCTCAACCGCGGAAGGAAATTATTATAACAAAAGCCAAGGAGCAGAAATCTCCTAGCCCCTCGCCTCTTAATGTGGTAGAGCAGTTGAAGAAATCACCCGCTAATATGTCTTTATGGGACATTCTAGCTATCCCAGAGCAGAAAACCATACTCCAAAAAGCGCTTCAGCAACAGATGGACCCAGCACTAACCGAGCCTTTGGCCAGTACCGAGGCGGTTTATCAAATGCCACCAACTAAGGTTGTCGCAAACAAAGCGATGGAATCCCATGCGGAAGGCAGAGGTAGGCCAAAACCTCAACCCTTCTTCTTGACTCTCATCATAGGGGAGAAACTATTACGCAACGCTATGATTGACTCTGGTGCTAGTACCACGGTTATGCCAAAACTAATAGCCGAAGCCTTGGGACTCAGCTACGAACCTATGAAGAAAGGGGTGATGCAGCTAGATGGAAATAAGGTTGATACTGTGGGTGTCATCAAAGCACTTCCGTTGACTCTATTTGCCTGCCCGAGTATCACGGTCCCGCAAGATACAGTGATCATAGATGTTCCGCCAATGTTTGGTCTTTGCCTTTCTCGAGAGTTTACTTCAAAGGTGGGCGACTATTTGTCTTTAGATTGGTCACATCTAATACTTAGGACCAAACATGGCGCAAAGATGAAGATAGAATCGGAGGCTCTGCATTCCGAACATGTGGCAAACGAGGCCTTGATTAACTTTGAAGCCGCACATACCTCCATCACCAAGCAAGACATGTACAATGTCGAACTGCTAGAGGAGGAGAAGGTCAACGGAGACCGAAGTGATAGCGAAGATGCTCTGTTGAGTGAACATATAAATAATGATCCCTTCAAAAATTATCATGCTACCGGTTTAGGCACATATGTGATCTATGACGAAGACCAAGTTCTTCCGAAGGTCGTCAAAGAACCCGATGATGACCAAGTAAGTGAGCTGTGGACATTGTATTTTGATGGAGCAAGGAGCAAAGTTGGAGCTGGAGTAGGGATATGTCTAATATCCCCACAGAATGAAAAGTTGCTGAGGGCCTTCCGATTCCAATTTGCTTGTTCAAATAATGAGGCTGAATATGAGGGTCTAGTCCAAGGCCTAAGCCTAGCAGAACGAATGGGTATCAAGCAATTGATTGTATTCGGAGATTCAGAACTGGTAGTTAATCAGGTCCGAGGAGTCTCAGTAGCAAAGAATATCCGCATGAGATCCTATCGGCATCGAATCTGGGACCTTATAGAAAGTTTTGAAGCTTTCAACATCCTGACCATTCCCTGAGCGCAGAATGGCGATGCAGATCGCATGGCGGTAACCGGTGCTCAGTTTGATCCTGTCTCTGACTTGCTTCGGAACAAATATTCAGTACGAGTGCTTGTTAGACCAGCAATACCCAATAATGACCAAAGTTGGCAAGTCTTTGAGAGTGATGAACACATCGCCTCGTTTATTCAACACTCAGGGGAATTTGCCGATCAACTCCAACCAAAGATCGCTGAGGCCTACGAGGGACAAATTATGCAGCTGAAGTCAAATAAGCTTCCGAAAGGATTGGTTACTCTCAAAAAAAAATTCGATTGTAGTGACGCCCGAAATGATAAGCAGAAGTTCGTGGCAGAAAAAGGTGATTATGAGAATCTTCGGATTTCTGATGACAGGAACCTTCGGGTCGGAAAAGATGTCTCACAGCAAGATAAAGAAAGGCTTATCAATTTCTGTCAGAAATATGGAGTAGTGGCCTGGTCCTACGATGATCTGGAAGGTTATGATCCTGGTATCATTCAACATACTATTGAGCTAACAGAAGGTGCGAAGCCAATCCGACAGAACCAGCGGCCGGTCAACCCTAAAGTTGAAGCCTTGATGGCACAAGAGCTAACCAAGCTCATTGAGTCGCGTATTGTCTTCCCAATTAAACATAGTACTTGGGTATCAAATCTGGTACCAGTCCGGAAGAAGAATGGTGATATCCGCTTATGCGTAGATTTACGAGACCTAAATAAAGCA
>VDFB02038575.1:0-41401 GCA_007258455.2 Sequoia sempervirens
GTCACTTTGAGTTCTTGGTTATGCCTTTCGGCTTAACCAATGCACCTGCCACCTTTTAGGCCACCATGAACAGGGTCTTCAGTTCCCAGTTGCGGAGATTCGTCTTGGTCTTCTTCGATGACATCCTGGTGTACAGTAGGTCATGGGAGGAGCATTTGGCTCACTTGGATACAGTTTTAGGGATCTTGGCCAAGGAGTCCTTTTATGCCAAGGAATCCAAGTGTGAGCTTGGCATGGCAGAGTTGTACTTGGGGCACATCATCAGTGCCAAGGGAGTTAGTATGGACCCCGAAAAGATTTGGGCTATACTTGAGTGGCCCATACCAGAGAACCTTACGCAGCTCAGAGGATTCATTGGGTTGTGTGCCTTCTACAAGAGATTTGTTAGTGGGTTCTCACGTCATGCCGCACCCCTTACTGATTTGACAAAGAAAGGGGCTTTTACTTGGTCACCACAGGCACAGGAGTGCTTTGACAGGTTTAAGGTGATCATGACTTCATGTCCAGTGCTAGCATTGCCTGACTTTACGAAGTCATTTGATTTATTTTGCGATGCTTCAGGAGAGGGCATTGGTGCCGTTTTGATGCAGGAGAGACACACTATTACTTTTGAGAGCAGGAAGCTTAGGGGTCTTGAGAGGTTTTACAGCATTTACGACAAGGAGATGTTAGTCATTATGCATGCTTTGGCTAAGTTCAGGAAATACTTGGTAGGCAGCAAATTCAGTGTTCGTACAAACCACAATACCCTGAAACACTTCCTTGGACAGCGAGACCTAAATGAGAGGCAGCAAAAATGGGTCAGCAAACTGCAGTCGTATGACTTTGACATCACCTTCATTAAGGGGAAGCAGAATGTCATAGCTGACGCATTGTCTCGCAGACCTCAGTTGAATGCCATGGCACAGATCTCAGAGGATTGGAGGCATCGGATTATTGCAGAGTATGCTAAGAACCCATGGGCTTCTAGCATTGTTGACGGGACAAAGCAGGATAGTAGGTACACCATTGTAGATGACTTGATCATTTACAAGGGACGGATTTTTCTGGTTCCTGGTTCCGAGGTGAGGGATACAGTTTTGAGAGCCTTTCATGATCTTCCTATGGCGGGCCATCCCGGGTACTACAAAACATATAAGCTGGTTCGGGAACGGTTTACTTGGAAAGGGCTGAAAACTGATGTTCTACAGTATGTCCGAGAGTGTTTTGTTTGCCAGCAGAACAAGCAGGAACACACATATCCTGCTGGATTGCTTCAGCCACTTCCGATACCTGACAGGAAGTGGGAGTGTTTATCGATGGACTTTATCACGGGTTTGCCGAAAGCCCAAGGTAAAGATTGCATTTATGTAGTGGTTGATCGGTTGACCAAATATGCACACTTCTTCCCTATCACTACTACATTCACAGCATCGCAGACTGCAGAGCTCTTCTTCAGAGAGGTATTCCGGTTACATGGGTTGCCTCGGACAATAGTCAGCGATAGAGACAGTCGGTTCATGAGCAACTTTTGGCAGGAGTTGTTCAGGCTCTGTGGGACCGAACTGACACCGAGTACCAGCTACCATCCGCAGACAGATGGACAGACGAAAATTGTCAATAAGTGGGTGGAAGGTTACTTGCGCAATTATATAGCTGGGCAGCAGAGAGCTTGGGTGAGGTGGATATACCTCTGTGAGTATTGTTATAACTCTACTCACCACATGACGATACAGATGACACCCTTTATGGCATTGTATGGGTATGAGGCACCCAACCTTTTGGATCTGATATTGAGTGATAGCAGAGTACCGAGTGCAGGAGATATGATGCAGAGTCAGCAGGACATTTTGAGGTCTCTCAGAGACAATATCCAGCGGGCATAGAATCAACAGAAGCAGTATGCTGATCAGAAGAGGGTTGAGCGTTCTTTTGTAGTGGGTGATACGGTGTATCTTATGTTGTAGTCGTATCGTCAGTCTACTCTGCGAAAGAGTGGTGCAGAGAAGCTGCAGCCTCGTTACTATGGTCCATTTCGTGTTGTCAGATGAGTGGGCGAGGTTGCATATGAGTTAGACTTACCAGCAGATAGCAGGGTTCACAACGTGTTTCACGTTTCTCGCCTGAAGAAGGCATTGGGTCAGCATGTGATACCCTCTCCAGTTCTGCCACCCCTTGATGACGAAGGGAAATTGATACTGGTACCTGAGGCCATCCTCGAGATGAGAGAGAGACACCTTCGGGGGCGGGTGATTAGGGAATATCTGATCAAGTGGAGAGATTTGCCAGTTGAGGATGCTACATGGGAGTCTGAGGAGATTTTGCAGCATCCAGAGTTGAGATTGCTTGAGGACAAGCAATTTCAGGGAGGGCGGACTGTGATGTCCCCTTCCTAGTCAGCGCAGCTGGATTTGAGGTTAGCCTATCATTCTGATCCTCGTAGGCTGACAGTAGTGTGTAGAGGATCATCTGAGGCAGTTACCCGGTGTTCAGGAGCATCATTCTTTCGGTTGATTCAGGTTGGGCCTTCGCAGACTCTTTCAGAGTGGTTTTTTAGATACTTTCTATTTTTAGAAAGTCGGGCAAGCGGAAGCTGCTATTTTGGGCAGGGCACTTGGTTCAGCTAATTATCTCAAAGTCGACCCAGTTCATCAGTTGGTCAGATGGAGAAATAACGGAGCATTTAATGATTATTAAATATTTTGATATTTTGACTTTATGTTATAAAGTCACTTTATTAATATATTTAAATATTAATAATTAATGGCCTATTATAAAGTATTTTTAATACTTTATAATAAAGTGAAATATTAATTGGAATGAATAATTATTTATTCATTAAGTGGGAGCGCCATTTTATTTAATATTTTTCTCCTAAGTCAAAAGGGCGAATTTAATCATTATTTAAATGATTATTAAAAAGGATGCTTGGGTCGAATTTCTTAAGGAGGGTATATAGTCACTGCCAAGACAAATCGAACTCTTATGTTATGATTATTCAATTTGTCTTATTTTGCTCTGAGCATTGAAGTTTGTAAACCTAGGGTTTCAGCAGACGTTTGATTTTGAAGAACGATACCTCTTCAAGATCTGGCATACTGAGGCTGTGAAATACCAGTTGAAGATTGTCGTACTTGGTGACTTCATACAGAGGTTGCAGTTGAGCCTATTGATTCGATTCAGGGAAGGAATTACAGAGTTTATTCATCAGTTGTTTAGGGCGACCTTTCAGAGATCATTTCACAGGGATCTGGCACTTCATTCAAAAAGGCCGTACCACATTTATTGCAGCTGCTGGGCCGTACTATTCTGTACCAGCAGGGCCGTACTTCTCTTTTCAGAAGAATTCGCCTTTAGTTCTCAACTTCTTTCAGTGGGATCTTGTGCACCTTGGGGTTCTGGAGTTTTCTCACCGTTTTGAGCTTGGAGATTTGTGTTCTAGAGTTGGCCGTACTTTTCCTTTCATTCCTTCAAGAGGCTGCAAACAGCAATCAGGTTCTCTTGAAATAAAAGTCGTTTTCCTTCATATGTTCGATTTTATATATTGTATGTGCTCTGGAAACTTAATAAATATATGCGCCTACACCTTCTGAACAATATTGAAGCATATTTATTGTCTTTTGATTTATTATGAATTTTTAAAGTATTTTTGAGCAAAATCGCAGCTTTCTTGTTTATTGCAAAAAACCATCAAAAACACAAAAAAACACAAAACAGTCGAAAATCAGTATTTGCAGTTAGGGTTTGGGGTTGAGAGACACCTGGTCTCTTACATTTCTTTCTCAAGAACATGCTCTTTTCCATCATGATGGATGAGAAAATGTCCTTACAGGAACATCTGACAAAGATTGAGGACATTCATTATTAGTTGGAGGCGATTGGTCGAACAATGGAGGAAGAGGACATGGTCGTCATTACTTTTAAGAGTTTGCCAAAATCTTATGAGTATTTCATTGAAACGCTAAATATTACTTCAACAAATGTTGATTTGAAGTTTCCAGACTTGTGTAACAAGCTTCTACAACAGGATCGTTGGAGATAGCAGTTTGGAAGTAGTACCAGTTCCACCTCCACAGAGCAAGCGTTCTTTGCCAAATCTTCTACTAAGAACAAAGGGACGGTTCAATCTTCTCAGCCGCAAGGCTCTGGTTCTCCTCAGGACAGCAAGAAGAAGAAGAACGTTCAGTGCAATTATTGCCATGAATATGGTCACATGAAGGTTGACTGTCGAATTCGATTGACTTTTGAACAAAAGAAGTAGGGAGGGTCTCAACAAAAGGCAAATGTCACAGAGCACTCTGAGCAGAAAGAATCTACATTCTATGCTCTTATGGCCAACATCCACAGCATCTTTGAGCCTCAGACATATTTAGAGGCTAAAGGAATTCCAGAGTGGGAAAAGGCTATGGAGACAAAATACCATAGTCTTCTGAAGAATCACACTTGGGTTCTTTTTGATCTTCCTCCTGGGAAGAAACCTATCAGTTGCAAATGGGTTTACAAGGTCAAATATCATGCAGATGGTACTTTGGATAAATACAAGGCAAGGTTGGTAGCTCAGGGATTCACACAACGGGAGGGCATTGACTACGAGGAGACTTTTGCTCCTACTGCCAAGATCAACAGAATTCGTCTTCTTCTCGCCATTGTCGCTTAGTTTGGATGGAAACTTCACTAGATGGATGTCAAGAGTGCCTTCCTCAACGATGAATTGCAGGAAGAAGTCTACATGATGTAGCCTCCTGGTTTCAAGGTTGCCGGAAAAGAACATCAGGTTTGTAGACTGGTCAAAGCACTCTACGGATTGAAACAAGCTCCCTGTGCATGGTACATCAAGGTTGATTAGTACTTGGTTGATCATGGTTTTCAGTGCAGCCCTTCTGACTCTAATTTGTATGTCAAGCACTTTGGTGATGATATTTTGTTTCTTGTTGTCTATGTTGATGACTTGATCATTACTGGCAGTTCAACACATTTGATTGCAACAATCAAACAGGATTTGTGTCAGGCTTTTGACATGACAGATTTGGGAGTTCTCCATTACTGTTTGGGTATAGAGGTTTGGCAGACCGCTGGTAGAATTTTTATCTCTCAGTCTAAATATGCCAAAAGTCTGCTTGACAAATTTCGGATGCAAGATTGCAAACCTGCCTCCACACCTATGGAAAAGGGGCTGAAGTTATCAGCCAAATCTGATTCACCTGCAGTAAATGAGACAACATTCAGGCAACTAGTGGGCAGTCTCATCTACCTCACTGCCATTAGACCTGATATCAACTTTGCCGTGAGCTACATTTTTCGCTTCATGACAGCTCCAAAAGCTGATCATTGGGTTGCAGCGAAGCGTGTGCTGCGATATATTAAGGGCACTTTAGATTATGGCATTCTGTATGGAAGATGCAAGGATCCAAAGGTGATTGGTTATACAGACTCAGATTGGGCCGGTTCAGTGGATGACAAAAAATCTACTTATGTATTCAGTTTGGGTACAGGTGCTGTAACATGGACTAGCAAGAAGCAACAGGTAGTGGCTCTTTACTTGAATGAAGCTGAATATTGAGGAACAGTTAAGGTTGCATGTGAGGCAATTTGGCTCCGCAGGATGCTTTCTGACATGCACATGTCACAAGCAGGACCCTCTCCCTTGTACATTGATAATCAAGGGGTGCTCAAACTGGCCAAAAATCCAGTCTTCCATGAACGTACAAAGCATGTCGAGCTTCATTGTCACTACATCTGCAAGTTGGTAGAAGACGTATTAGTTCAACTGCAGTATGTTTCGACAGCGGATCAAACTGCAGATTTTCTCACCAAGTCTCTGAGCCCGGATAAGTTTGTGAAATTCAGGGGGCAACTTGGTGTTGTTGATAGATTGACCATTAAGGGAGGGTGTCAGAATAATATTTCTTTATATAGTTAATGGTCAATAATATAATGTATTTAGTTAGTTTAGTTTTCTTTAATTGCTGTCTACAGTTGTAGGTAGTTAGAAGTAGTTGGTTTCTTAAATGTCTACAGTGCTTTGTCACTACTTTATATTGTAATCTTTTCCTTTCGTTAACACAAGTAATCTACCAGTTCATTTTCAGAACAATTACTTTATTAGGAAGCATTGTGTTTTTGAGTTGCATAATCTAGAAACCTTGTCTAAACCCTATACTAGTATCGCTTAACCTTAGATTTTGCCTATGTGAGTATAGTTTGATTGCAAGCGATATTCCCCTGATATCCTTATTTTGGTGGCAAGCCTTCTAGATTAATTACAAACCTATAATTGAAAACGATTGAAGCTAGTTTTGGTGGCAAGCCTTCTAGAACAATTAAAAATTCTAAATCTGGCTGAGAATGGCATGGATTTACATCAGAATTAATAATGCTGCAAATGAAATTGATTTACTAATGTGGTAGTGGTATAGCCTTCTAAATTAGTATTACTGAAATCAACTACAAATCTTATATTTTTCTTGGTAGTGAACCACACAGAAAATTACAAACAAATTATGAGAATGTTATAGCTGGAAAATAAAATATAATTTCTGATTTTAGAGAATTTCTATGCATATCTAATCAACTCAACAATTTATCCAAGATTTGATATAAAGAGACAATCTGAAATAATAAGTTAGAAACACTATAATGATGAATGCCACACTCCCATATGTACGACACAGCTCCATTTTTTTTGAAATAACTCTAAATGGTACAATTGAGGGTTGATAAGAACAAGGGTATGGCAGCCCAGCAGTTAATAAAGAAAATTGGAATCAAATATTAAACCTTTACTAAGATGTGATTCCCTTATATTTCATGGTATGGCAGCAAATGAAGCTACTTTTTCCATAGTATGGCTCCTACCATCGGTGGCTCCTACCATCGGTGGTACAATAACCAATAAGAAATAAGATAAAGTCTTTAGAATGTTTTCTTCAGCCTCCTTTGTCTCATATGGCACCCTCAAATGATATGAAACTTTCAATTTGTATGGTAGCTATAAACAATGACTTACGTAGTATGTACAACTCTTCAATAAAATTCACAAATTAGTATAGCTGCTACCATAGGTACGGCTAGGAGTAATATGTGGTACAACCGGCCAATAATATATAATGATTCTCTGTAACCATCACAAAACCAAAATCAAATACAAAACTTTCAAACTTCTAGGAATCTGCAAACATCAATTGGAACTGGAAAATAATTGCATACATTCAGCTCACAGGTAATCCCTAGATGGAATTATTCATATGAATAAGAGAGTTTTTGTACCCGAATCCATTTGCCACAAGGAGCTTTTGTCCTTAGGTAGAAAGATGAACATTTATTCAATTTCAAGAGAGTGGAGTTTTTGATTTCATAATTTTGTAATTTTCTTTAATGCTCAACTCCTCCTTATATAGGCACTTGAGGGAATTATAATATTATTATTAGTTTTTTTCCCTCCAAAACTTTATTTTAAAAGTCTTGAAAACCTTTTTAAATAAACATTACTTTTGGACCTCAATCATAGCGACACTTTAATAACCCTCTTTAAAAAACAATCTTTTTAATAATAAAACATAAGTCGCCTTCTTATGAAGATAACATAAAGTTATTTGGACAACATAAGTTAAATTATTAATTATTCCTTAGCTCAAAAAAGGGTACATGGCATTGGGCCTTGCCTCTTCATGTAAATTTAGCATCCATTGACAAGGTAAAGTAAATTTGGATGCAACATATGTATGACATATGCATGATTTAATTAAGGATATTCTGCGATTACTAGATTTATAATCATATCCCACTGTGTGAATGAAAATTAAAGTGAGATAGGTTCTACAGAAACACTAAAGGCCATGAAAAGAAGCTACAAGCTGCAAAACCGCACTTGCGTATGTAGTTTGGAGTTGTCAGTTGAGTGTGAAGTCTAATTCACAGGCTGAAGATTGACAACCTATAGCCTTTTTTTCTTGTTTTTTGTTACATTGGCATCTGCATTGGAATTTCCATTTCATAACTTCTAAATGATACACTATGAGAAGGCATATGGTTGTGCTCTTCATTTTCTTTTGAGTACCATTAATGATGTACTTTTTATTTAACAATATTTGTGCAAATGTCAACATTCCTTTTAAGGTTTTGGAGTAATGGGCAAGAGTATGAGACAATTTATTGTTAAAGCCATATGGCAGTGATAAGTATTATTTTAAGTGCATACCCCCCAAATGACAGTTTTAAGAAATGGAAAGTGTGTAAAACCTTTTATTATTAAAGGTATATTGGAGTAATAAGGATTTTTTATAGTGTACAGATTTACATCATTTTCCAGATTTTTGTGAGAGAGCTGTTTGAATCCTCAATCCATCTTTATTTCAATGTCTTCTTGGTGTGTTCTACAAAACCATCTATTGTACATGGTAATATAATGAAGTTATAAGACATTAATATATTGTGAAATGGATGCATTCTCGGTTGTATCTGAGATCCTATTTGTCATTGATTATTTTTGACATAAAACATTGATGCCACAAAAATGGATTCTTTTTTTTTTTTTTTATTACAAATGCTGACTACTCTATTTAGGGCTGATCTATGCTTGATTGTATATCTCTCTGAGAATAGGATCAATGGCTATAACAGAACAGAGATTATGATAGTGAACTATACAAGAGTCATCAAAGAAAATCAACTAGGGTGAAGAGCATGAGGTTTTGATATGTATTAGTCTGGCCCAGCTGGTGGATTCTGAACAGAATTCATATGGTGCTTAACAGGGAGTAAAATGAGAGATGTTTATATTATGAGAAATTGTTGATCTATTATGTAAGAAACAACTGGGAAGTTCCTGGAGATTTATGCTTTTATTTCTTGGTGCCATCTTTACAGTATTTATGAAACTCCAAGTGACATCCAAGTACAGAAGTTACAAATTGACAAGACACTAGGTGCCACGAAACATTACTACATATACATCATATTTTACAAAATGTGTTTAGCATGGAAACACACAAACAGAATTTACTAAATAGTCAGGCATAAAATTTCATTGTTGTAGCTGTGCACTGTAGCATATAAACTCTGATGCAATTTCATGTCATCATTAAATTGCTATGGGCATAGAACATGTTAACCCTAATCTTCTTAGGTTCTCTTACCATACAAGGGGAAACATTGCAGGGTTTTCCTAGACATGGCAGTACTCTCTTTGTCTGATGAGATTTTCACCTTAACCATACATGTCCACAATGTATTTGAATTCAGTAGATTACCACATAGATCACTACACACGATAATTATGAATATAATCATTGCATGCTCTTTAATGTATCCAAAATAATGAAAATGTGATATAATACATAAGCAAGGACATTTTAACCTGCCAGAAAATATAAATCATAAATCCTTTAAAAGGTTTTGTGAAATGCTCTATACTTATATTCTTCCAATTGGATGATGATAGGATATAATCATAATTTTCGAGCAAGATTTTTGTCTTGTGTTATCCAATTCTATGCCAAAATTATTGATTTAAAATTTAAAATGATACAGACGTCTGACGATTTTTGTTCCTTTCTTGGGTGGCCTTCATCTGCTTCCACTGCTCTGTGGGATCCACTCTTCTTGGTTGGGGGCTACCTTCTTATTAGGTTAACCCTTGTGTGTTTATTTCTTTGTTTTTCCTGCTTTTCTTGCTTTAATGTATCATCTTCAAGTCCAGGGACCCCCTATTTACCTTAGTTATTAGTCATTGTAACTGATGTACATTCCAGTTCATTTGGCCTATTCTTTGTCATTCTCAGACATTAATATAATTTTTTAGCAAGATTTTTGTCTTGTGTTGTCCAATTCTATTTCAAAATTATTGATTTAAAATTTTAAATGATACAGACATCTGATGATTTTTGTTCCTTGCTTGTGTGGACTTCATCTGCTTCCGCTGCTCTGTGGGGTCCACTGTACTTGGTTGGGGGCTACACCCTTGTGTGTTTATTTCTTTGGTTTTCCTTCTTTTCTTGCTTTAATGTATTATTTTCAATTCTAGGGACCCCCTTTTTTCCTTAGTTATTTGTTATTGTAACTGATGTACATTCTGGTTCATTTGGCCTATTCTATGTCATTCTCAGACATTAATATAATTTCTTTCTTTCTTTATTTCTAGGTGAAAAGTTTTCTTCCTCATCAAATTTACATTCATGCTTTAGAGTATTGGGGTCTTCAAAATCATGTAATCAGCACTGAAATCTCAAATGTAATCTGAAATATTAATTAAATATTAGGAACTCATAATCAACTCCAAATCTGGATAGATGGGACTGAGCAAGCGGCATTTATTAACAACTTGAGTATAATGCACCTGATAAGGAATTTGGCATCATATGCTTACTTTCTAACATTGATCATGTGAAGGTTGGCCTAACTAATGAGTCATTCAGATGCCTGATAAAATAGGTGAACATAAACTGTCTGCAACCATATGGTAGTTGAGATTTAGTAAAAGGTGCACTCTGTGGCTAATATAGTATTCTAAAGTTTTAGTTCTTTGGGACATAATCAATTGTCACTTATAACTCCAAAGGCTTTATCAGTTTCCTATTCATCATTAATAGGACTGTAGATATGCCCTCTGTATCAGTATCATTCCTCACCAAGGATTGATTAACCTGTAAACTAACTTTATGATTGTGGCATATATAGAATCTTTCTTTTAATTTTATTTTTCTGTGTAGAAGAAATGATATTAGAAATCATGCCATTCTTCCATTTTTCTTTGTTTTACAATGCATTTACATTTTTTATATTTAGCATTAATTCTTAGAGTATTTGAGTACATTGCATTTTTATTTGAAAGGATTCAAGTATGCATTTTTAATATGCATAGTAAAAAATTGTGAAGTAATTTACTGGCAGCAAGTATCATTTTTTAATGATTTGCATGTTTGGACATTTTTTTAATATAAAGAGAGTTTACCTTCAAGTGAAATGTTCAATGATAGGTAATGAACGGCATCAGTTGAGTAAGTGGAAAGATACAAGCAATCAACATTATAACAATGCAAGAACAGGGAGTCCCGAGGATTTGGCAATTCATCATATAAATACGTTAGATTGGGAGCAGTTGTTGGAACCGCAAGGTTCTCCTGAAGGGATTACCACTGAAAATATCACACAGAGCCATAGGAAGACACAATCAAATGGTCAGTTTGAAACAATTGATACTTTGAACAACAGTGGGAGTTGCTTAGCTCATGATTTGTGCTCTGAAGCTGTGCAACAATTAAATGTAAGTGTCAAAGAAAAATCAAACTAATTGCTAGGGAATTTTTATTTATTTATGAAAGTACTTCAAGGCCTTTCAATTCGGACTACCTACACTAGATTTAGAGTTGTATCTTACTTAGCATTTTAGATTCTAGATTTAGAGTTCTTCAACAGCTGCTAAGAAGGTTCTGACTGAATTTTGCTTGTTCTTTTTGCATTTAGTTGGTGTTTTCAATGCTTTTTTGACTTCACGATGAACACAGGTTTTTGTTAAGTATGGATGAGCAAATTAGAGTATGATTGATGAATCGATATCAAAATACGATAAATGTTTGAGAGAAATTGAGAATCATATGCAATCTTTTCCCATGGTTAAAGAAGAATTCGTTAAGTTGAGATGAATGGTGTATGCATCTGAAAAGGAAATAAAGAAGTAAATGTTAATGCTTAAAAGAGGCCACTGGGTCTACAAGTAGCAAATAATGATTAGAAGATTGACTAAGCCACTAGTTACTTCTGTGGTTAGGCCAAGGATTTATCATCGCTTTCCAGAATGTTAAATTAATGATTGCTAATGACCAAAATAAGCTAATAGATCTAGAAATACATGAGAAAAGAATGTTTAGAAGATTAACTAAACCAATGGCTACTTCTTTGGTTTGGCCAACGGTTGATCATTGCTTTGCAGGCTATTCATCAAAGATCAGGTTGGGAGAACAACCTGAGGAGATCCAAGATGATTTCCTTGATGTCAAAACCATTCAGTATACCAACTCTAATCATCCTGTTGTGAGAAGATAAAGAATTTTGTGTTCACAACAAATTTTCCAAAGGGTCTGACCCATGCTGATAAATATTAATAATCCCCAATGTGAGTACATTTATGAATTGGTTGTTGTACACGATATGTTCAGATCAAGACTTCAAAGTTATGACCTTGGGGAAGACATATGGTGAATGTTGAAATAAGTCCATAAATGACTTTCATGATGACGTATGGCCAAATGCTTTTATAATTACTCTATTCAAGAATTCCAAGAAATCATATTGTCTATTTTTAGAATGGTTATTTATCGGTGTTACAGTAGGGTTCGTTCTCTAACCATCCCCCTCAACAAGCAAATTCTTGAAACGTTTCAGAAATGTACCCCCATTTTAGGGGACAGCAGGAAGCTGTTAGGGGATGTTTGACCATCCCCGAGGCAGCTGGGGACTTCTCGAATGTCCCTCGACCATCTCGGGGACGGCCAGGTGTCCCCTACAGCAAAGCAATTTTTTATAATGTTTTAAAAAAATCGTTCATAATTAAAAAAATACTGTTAAATATATCAAGACAGCAGTATAACAGCAATAAAATTATTCATGACAGCAGTGACAGCAACAACTGTAGTATAACAGCAATAAATATATCTTGATTTAGATTCATAGTTAATGATATAAGTTATATTACTGTATTACAGTTAACACTAACAGAAAATTATAACAGTGGTATAACATGACAGTATTACAGTAGCATCAATAAATATATCATGACAGCAGTATACTATCAGTATAACAGCAGTTAAATTAATCATGACAGTGGTGGCAGGAACAACTGTAGTATAAAAGCAATAAATATATCATGATTCAGATTCATAATTAATGATATAAGCTATATAAAAGTTAACACTAACAGCAATAATCTGGATTTCTGGTTTCATTGTTCCAAAAAGTCTCAAACTTCAAAATTCTTGGTATGGTATTAAAGTCAGTTATTATTGTCAGTTGCAAAAGAGACTAAAGGTGCATTGGTCACGGTCTGGTACAGTGCGGCATTGTGTGACAAGTGCAAACAAATAATTACTTTTTGGAATTTGGTTGGCATGTAGGCTTCTGCAAACATCATCCAACATCATTTTTACTACTGTTATGTTATATTGCTGCTATTATAGTGCTGTTCATATATATTGTTGTCCCCTTGTCGTCCCCAAAAGTGGCCCTCGGATTGCCATCCCCGAAATGTGTCCCTGCTGACCCATTGTCCCCATCCTGGAAATGTTGTGGAACATAGTTATTTATAGACTGGCTATTTTAGATGGTTATCTAAGTCTATTTTTAGTTGATAGTTATCCTTGTCAGAAATCTATTTGAATATTTTCTAATTAAGGGTTTGGAATTTGTTGACAAAATTGTATAATAAGTTGCTTTATGTGCAAACAAACTATTCATAGCCTAGAATTTCTAGTTAGCCATTTTTAATAATTTCTCATCCAAAACATTGTAAAAACTTATAAATAAATGCCATTTGCACTTAGATTTTGATGAATGGAATTTTGTATGCCTATTTTGTTGCTGAAATCACTGTTCAAGCTTTTCATGATCTTGTGTATGTGTTGTTTAGGTAAATAATGCTTTCCTTGAAAATTTTAGACTTTTTATTGCTAATTTCAGTGGAGTTGTGGTCATTGGAGCTTTGTATATAATTTCCTTAATATGATTGGCATAATCTTGTGTGCATCCCTTACTTAAACCAATTCAATCTTCTTGTTGTACTCTTATTTCCTTGTTTTCTGGTTTTAGCTAGAAAGAGTGGTCTTTTGTTAGCTGCTATAGATTGTTTTCTTTAAGTGAAAAGACATAAAAATATCTCTTCAGGAGAAGTGCTAAACTATCTTGTGCCCTTACCTGAAGGAGCAAAAACAAAAAGCAATTTCATTAATTTGTTTGCAATACAGATTGAAAACCCTGTGATTTGAATTGCATGAATTGTATAAAGATAGAAGTCGTTACATTAGGTTAGGTTTTAGGTTTTTTTAATTTTTTTTTTTGTTATAGGGAGCTTTCCCTTCCAATTTGAAGGTAGGTTTGTTGTCACATGCTGTTCTGCTTTGTGTTGTTCTGGAAACTGCAAATTAAAACATTAAAAAGGTCTATGACCAATCCTCTTAATAATAAGAAATGGTTCATATAACTTGGGTGATAGACCCAATAATTTGAAGTTTAAAACATTCTGCCTTAATGAAGTTTGCTTGTATGGTTGAAGATATATGAAGACCTAGTCTTCTTTTTAAATTTCTCTCTCCATTTGATGTTGATCAGTTTGCTGCTTCATTTGATTGCAAGCACATTCAAAAGTTTCCACTGGCCTAGATTACGTTTTCAGACACTTGTAGATAAAGTCTAATTGGTGATATTTTGATACTAGTAACAGTGAAATCCTTAAGCCTTGGCAGTTCATACCCATAAATAACAATGAATGGAGTCAACTTGGAGTACACATGGTAAATGGTATTACATCGTCATTCTGTGGGTTGCAACCTTTTAAACCTTTGGTTCTGTTGCCAACTTTTAAACCTTTACTTCTCCGCTGCAGTTTTTCTTTCCACTGCTAAAAACTAAGTCACCGCGTTTGAATTCGAATTTGTGTTCGGCAACATTGAAATTCAGATGAAATTCGACAAGGAAAAAATTCGAAAAATAAAAAATTCGGATTAAATTCGCTCTATATAATTTTTTATTTTTTTTAAATATAAGTAATATACTTAAAATAATTAAAAAATAATATTAATATACTAATATGTTTAAATATATTAATAAAGCTAAATAAATAATAAATATATTTAAAAATATAATTTAAATTTTAAATATTATTAATTTAGAAATAATAAATAAATTAAATTATATATTAAATATTAAATAATAATATAGTAGAAGTTTTATTTATTTATTTTTAAATATTAAATTTTATCATTGTGAATAAAAAACAAAAATAAATCACAAATGGAAGGCTTTTAATTTTGTTATTATCACGCGAGCACTATAGGGCATTTCTTATTGGCGAGTGAATCAATCCGCCTCCCAGACGTCGCGTGAACCCTAACCCTGTAGTTCTTCCTTTAGCTAGCGATTCCAACCGCAGAGATAGTAGGGCAACTCCTCCATACTACTCCTTGACGAAGCCACCAGCGTGCTTGATGCGAAGTCTACGAAAACTGTATAGGATGCCTTGGACCAGATGGTGAAGTTCAGGACGATAGTCGTTGTTGCGCACAGGCTCCAACAAGCACAGTCACAGTCGGGGTTTCGTTGTTGACGGAGGCCATCCACTGTCACAGTCGAGAGCTCCGTTTTTCTAAATACGTTTGTAATGTCCCCAATTTAGCTCTACGCTCTTCATTTGGATTTAGCCTATTTCTGGAAACTCGTAGGCTAAGCAGAAGCTCGAATTAGGGTTTCCAAACTTCTTGGAGGATGTTTTCGTCTTTTTGCGAAGTCTTCTTTTGGAATTGTTGAACTTGGATTGCGGATTCCTTCTGGGTTTTCTGAGAGCTTCGCGTTGGTGGTTTCAGTTCGGCATTCTGAGCAATTACATGAATTTACTATTTTTAGTAAATTCTATTTTTAGCAGTTGACTTGTTGCCTCCTAATCAGTTGGCTCCACTTTGGCAGTCTGTTCAGACGGTATGGTTGAATTTGGCTTCTGATGCATTTCCATGGTGATATAAGATATTTTATATTATAATGTTATAATTTAACATTATAATTCCTTGTTCTAGCATCATGAATTAATATTGTCTTTAAAAGGGGGGCATTGAAGGGTATTTTCACATGGAGGAAATATTTTAATATTTCTAAAGCCAAATATTGCTCAAGGAGTTTGGACGCCAACTTTGGGTGAGCCAAATATTTTATTTAAAAAGTGAAATTTATCTTCTTAAGCAAGTACGCCATCCAGAGGGTGAAGACAAAAGACAAGTCAATGACCTAAAAGAATCTTTGAGGTGGCGCCCTTCTTGGAGGTTTCTAGAAAGCTCTTCTAAAGTTATAAATTGGAGCTCGGGGTCCTCATTTTGTTTATCTAATGAATTTGCAAAGTTATGCTGCCGGATTGGCTTTGGGATTGCTTCGAGGAATGTAAGCCTCCTAGCTTGGCTCTTCTTCTTGCTTGAAAGACAGCAACTAGTTGAGAGGTTTAGTTGTAGTTGGTTTCCTTTCATTGTAGTTGGTTCTTCTCACATTTTGTAGTTGAGTTATTGTATTTTCTGTCAATTTTAGAGTTGCTGGTTTTGTATGGCTGTAGGTTGTTTTTACTCACAACTCAAGAAACAGAAATAATATTGTTCTGGGTACTGTTCCAATCTATTTTCCTATGTAGGGCGACCATTTGTGCAAGTTTCCAGAATTTTATTTGAAGTCTATGAATTATCTAAAGTAAATCGCCCTTGCTTGCAGGCAATTTCACTTTGTAAGTGCTTTGGAAGCCGTGCAAAATAAATAGGGGTCTTTGTGAGAAGTTTTTGTGATCCATCTTCATTGTCATCATCATTAGAATGTTTTGCATTTGATTTCACGTCAATAGGGTTAGAAATGAGTGAGATATGATCATTTTTGTGTGGTGCTAGGTTGCTGTTTTACCTTTTTAAAGTGCAGATCTGTCTTAAACTGAATATTCAGTTTGGTATTTGAGTGAAGTAAAGGGTCTTGGCATTCTTGTTAAGCAAGGAGAATCCTCTTAATTGATGTACGCTGTATTGTTCTAATTCTATGCTCTTGGCAGGCGATTTCTCTTCATATTGTAAGCTGAACAGTAGTACTGTCAGCCGTTCTCTAATCTTGCTTATCATGTTTTGTAACGATTACTATACATTCTGAAGTGCTTTGTAATTCTTTATATCTCCGCCCTATGGTAGCTCCATTCCCACTCCGGGTTTGAAAGCACATTCTGGGTGTTGAGTTTACTTTCAGCATTCCCGCTTATTTTCCTTAATTGCATTGTAATTCTTAGCATCTCCGTCATATGGTAGCTCCCATTCCATCTCGGATTGGAAAGCACATTCTTGACGTCGAGTTACTTCAGCTTATTAGTTGGTAGGGATCCTCTGACCATATGCTCGTCGTTCTCCGGCGCATTCTTGGTTAGAGTTACCTTCAGTTGCATTTGTTTAAGGCACTGACGATCCTCTTGCCATATGACAGCCTCTCTCGTGTTGAGATTGAGTGCGCATTCTTGGCAACGAGTTATTTGTAATCTGCTGGTTTGAATTATCTAACCCTAACGGGTGCTCTCTGCATTGTTGTGTACTTGGCAAAAATTGAAAAAAATTGGCTCGGAATATTTCAACGTTTTATTTAAAAAACTTATGTAGTCACAGTCGGGAGCTCTGTTTTTCTAAATACGTTTTATTTAAAAAACTTATGCCATTTACTCAACCGAATATAGACGAATCTCAATGAATTTTATATCCTGGTATGAAGTTCGCCGAATTTCGAACCTCATGGTTGAAATTCGGCGAATGCGGTGACTTAGGCTAAAAACACAAATATGAAATTCATCATAAGCCCAAAAAATTTGTACTCTGATATCTTGTCTTTTATTTATTTATGTACAATTAAAAAGTCACAGATTGTATGGAAGAGAAAAACTAGTCTCTTTTTCTATGTAGGAAAATAACTAAGAAGAATAAAGATAGAAGTTTAGGAATTTAAAACATATACACATGAAAAGCATACAGTTACATAGAGAAAATTTCCTTGGAGATTATAAACTCCCGAAAGCATAAGAAACCTTCTTATTCCTTCAAAACACTTTATTAAAAACATAGAGATCCATGCCCACCTATGGAACAACCAGCACTGTATTAAAGAAATACTATAAAGGCTCCTTTGGCTTTTTACTACATTGTTGATCCTTAGTAATGCTTCAGAATATCTTTTAAGTTGCTTCCCCATTAGTTTTTTGGAAGGCAAGAATTGTTTTTGTTGGTTACAATGTGGTAATGCAGAAGGGATGTGCCAATTGGTGCTTCATATATTTTTGTTTCAATGATAAACAAAGTTGATTTCACTGTGGTTTGACTTGTTTCCATTAGTTCTCCCCTTGGGGAATGCCCTATTGGATCTGTAAAAATCTGATGTTTTTACATCATGTTCATTCTCATAAATTTCCAGATTGGTCTTACCTTGTGCGCAATTTTTCCCTCTTCATGACATTTTACTTGCATTTTTCCCTATTGCCCCTCTGAACCCATCGAGTTATGCATTTTTCATATTGTGGTCTATATCGGCATAGGTTTGTCTAGGTCTCCCTGACCTATGTTGCTTGTCCGTTTGCTGCAGGTAATCGGCAGGACTTTTTCATTGTTGCAGCGACTGGCATTTACCTATGGGTGGCTATCGACATGACATTTGTGTTGTTTCGGTGACCAGAGGTGAACTTTTCGGCGTAAGATCTTTCATCGGTATTGGTCTCGGCGAGTGATCTTCGGTCTCGCCGACACTACACATGGTGTTTCTATCGAGTTGCTTTTGGCGAGAGGTTTTCCTTCGTTATAATGTTTTGGCGAAGTCTTCTTGTCTTACCGACCGGTGGTGGAAGGATTGACATATCAGCATGAGTTTGGGTCTTCGGTGGGATGCCATGGCGATCTCCATATGTCTTACCGACTTTGCACAAGTGTTCACTTCGGCCAGAGTCATAGTATTCGGCAGAGTGTCTTGGCGAGCTCGTCGGGTCTTGCCGACAAGGTTTCTATTGAATGGCTTTTGGTGTGAGGTGTTCTATCGGTAAGAGGTCTCGGCGAATGACCTTTCGGTCTTGCCGATAGAGAACAAGCGGACTCTGTCGGTATGAAAGTAATATTGTCTTGGCGAACAGATGTGTGCTCGGGCGTTTCGATATGACATGATATACTCTACAGGATGTCTCGCCGATAGTTGGAAGTTATAGTGACATGCAAGGGGCGGATAGACTTGTCGACGAGAAAGGTTTTTTGTTACAGCGACTATGAATGAAGCCAAAGGTGCACATCGGTGAGAAATATCCTTGTGTCTCAGCGAATGATTGGTACATTATCCGAGGCATATTGATGAAACATTGTGTTTGCTGTATGACATCTCCCCGACTCGGACAAGTCACGGCAAAAGCGAAATACAAAGGCGGAGTGATTAACGAGTGAATTGCCTTCGGCATAGCTGCTGCGTTGTCTCGCCGACTATCTCACTGGTGAATAACAGAAATACAATTCCTGTGGCCGACATGTGAATTCATATAACCGTTGCTGGCCGACATGATCTTGGAGCCCGAATTCTGTGGAGGGCCGACATGGATATTCAATTTGTTTATTTTCTTGATGCTGGTATATAATAGGCTTTTTTGTAATTGTAAAGGATCACCAGTTATTAGATTTCGCTACACAACTAGTAGATACAGTGGAATAAAATTATCATATCAGAGACTATTGTTGCATGATTTCAGAATGGAGGTATTTATGAAAATCAGTTGATGTTGCTGCATTTTTTTGGTGTCAATTGTGTGTAGAATTCAATGAAAATACTGCTAAGTTGTCTCCAAGATTGATGCTTTCTGGTTGTTTAAATTGACATAACAAGTTTATGTTCAGTTTATCAATGCACATTTGCTGTATTTGTGTGATTAATCAATTGGTTCTTTCAAGTAAAGATTAAATCCTTTTAATTGATCACAGTAATCAGAGAGATTCATTTGGATTGTTAAAGTATAGCTTAGTAGTTACAGTATTGCATGTTTATACAAGTTGTAAATAGAATATATGCCAGATAATTTGAGTTTTCTCCAGAGAGTGTTGCTCATCTTGATCTCATTTGACTCCGCATACCCAATAAAGCACTGGTCTTTGCACTTCATCATTTTAAACTCATTCATTTTCTTTATATCTGTTAATTCAGCATTTTAGGAGTTAGATCAGAATATTGTTACTATTTTCAAGTTGGATTTCATTTGTTCACCTCCAATTGCCATTGTGAACAAATTGCTTTTATGGAGATAACCACAAGTTAAGTCTGCACTATTCAGAAAGGTACACCCGCCTAGGTCTGGTAGCACCTAAAGAGTAGAAGGTTGAATTCTTTTGACCTTGTCTGTTACCCTGAAATGTATCAAGAGATTGGCAGCCTCTTGAGGCATTCCGCCTGGGTTTTTGAGAGCTAACAGGATCCAAATCTTGTTTTTCTCGAACTGCAGCATACAAATCTATAATGTATAGATGAAAAAGTTGGACAGGCCTCAATATTGATCAACACCCTATCATAGAATATATGACCAACTCAAATTGTTCTAGGCAACCTAAATCAGTTAACAAATTTTCCTTTATGGATGTTCTCAAAAGAAAAATGCCACTCATTTCTTTGAAGAAGGGGGAACATGTTTGCCTATAATTTGAACAACCTTTTTAAATTTTTTTGTAATGTCCCCAACTAGGAATTTTTTATATATTTTCTGATTTTTATGTAAGTTTCTAATTTTTGATGCAAAAAACAAATTGGAACAGCAAAATCAAATTGAAATTAATTGCTGGAAATTTGTTATCAAACCCTCTATGCGTGGAAAACAACTTCAACTTCACTGCAAACTAGCGAAATTCACATATAAATGATAACTCACCCAAACGAAAGGGCTGGTTAAGGGCTAATATGAAACTGACGACCACCTAACACCCTTTATATGCAATTACACTAAGATCTAAATGGTCAATGCATATATACAACCAATATCAATGCTGATAGAACTGAAAGTGAATGAATTGAACCTTCAAATGCCAACAAACATACAATAATGGAACCCTATGGCATTAAACACCAATTTATCTCCTTCAAAATGCCTTCTTTAGATTTGCAAAATGCTGGAGCAACTTACAAGGGCTGATACACACAATTTCCAGACTTCCAACATTTGAGTTTTGTCTAGAAACAACGAATGTATAGTTTCCACCTGCTATAGGAACCTTGAACAAGTTTGGTGGCTGGAGATGAAAGGGAACATGCTACCAAGGCTGCACAATCTCCCAAAACTGCTCAGGTCTAATTTGGCACTGCCCTATAATGATGGCAATCAGTAAATGGAGATGGAACTAAAGGATGAACCACTGTAAATTCTAGTAAATTTCCAAAAATGCCTCCAAACAGCAGTAAATGTGGATGAAACTTGCCCAAACTAAAGTCAAAGTCTCCTCCAAGGCTAGTGCACCCAATTGAAGGCTGGAAAGTGATTCAATAGTGAAAAGTAGGACAGATCTGCACTCCCTAATGCTGGCACTCCTGTGAAAGATGGCTGGAAATGTTGTTTCAGCAATAAATGAAGACCAAAACCCTCTCTATAACCCTCCAAAGTGTTGGCGCACACCCTAGATAAGGGCAGTAAAAAAAATTAATGTCAACAATCAGTCCAAACCATCTTTGTATGATTGATACAGCCACAAATGGCATTGAATGGTTGGAAAAATAGTGTCCACAAATGTAATAGCCTCCCTTTGATTTATATTTTTTGTGATATTTTTGCAACTTTGAAATAAAACCCAAAATATGAAAATCAAATTATTCTGAAGCTCACAAACTGATAAGCAAATATATATATATATATATATTTTAATACAAATATATGGCATCTACCTGAAATACCCTATTTATTTAAAAATATAAAAATTAGATAATACAGAGCCACTTACAGTATTGAAGTTTTTGCCCAAAGGATGAGTTTGGTCTATGGTCACTCATAAGAGAAGTAATCAGCAGCTAACTGACTGAAAACTTTGTAATGCTGCGATCCCCTCACACCATTGTACAACAGTTCTAAAACAATATTATCAAATAATAACATAGACCTCCTTACCTAAGCTGTTGGTACAACAGCCAATAGTCTTCACAATATTCCCTTGAAAATGTACAGTGACTAAACAATGAATAAAGTTCCTATTTAAAAGAAGTTGCTGCCCCTTTTCACATGTACGGCAGCCTCCATATCACCAAAATAACTTTTAAAATTATTCGCTCACCTTCAGCAATATTACTTTGAGGATGTATGGCTATGCTTGGTATTAGTATTTCCAATATAAGGGTTTAAGTATGCTCAATATGGAACCACAAAATAATAATTATAAAGTAATTCAGCTGGATTGGAAATATGGAACAGCCCTAATAAATAAAGATTTGACACTGAGAAACAAGGAGAATATAATATTCTACAACAAACTTGAACTAAACAATAAATTTTCAACTTGCTGTCAATCTCAACCACAACTAAACTCGCATATTGCAAACTTTCACCACATATGTGACTTGCGAATGGAACCACTTCAGTTAGAAATTGAGAGGGTTTTTGTCCTCTATATTTCTTCACCAAAGGTTTTCGTCCTCGGGTGTGGAGATGAACAAAGTGCTCAAGCTTTGTAAAAAATGGTTTGATAACAGTAATGGATACCTTTCCTCTTTCTAGCTTTCCTTTTGTGTTCTTCCCTTTTAATCTAAGTTACTGGGTTCTTCACTTTTGCCCCTCGTACTCATGTGGGTCCCTTACGGGTCCTGGTTCCTAATTGGTGTGCGTCAAGGTTCTCCCAGGGTCCCTCTCGGGCACCCCTGGAGGAACCTTGGGTGAACCTGGGCCAAACCCAGGGGGACTGAAGGGTTGCCCAAAAAAAAAAGCTATTTTTTAAAACATTTTTATAAACAAAAAAATTCTTGCATACATAATTTCGCCCTTAAGTGACAAAATTATGAATATCATTGACTTAGACATTTTTTTTATTGGCAATTATGAATATCATTGTTTTATATTACATAGCTTTAAATTTTGTAAATTCTTGCGTGCATAATTTCGCCCTTAAGTGACAAAATTATGAATATCATTGACTTAGACATATTTTTTTATTGGCAATTATGAATATCATTGTTTTATATTACATAGCTTTAAATTTTGTAAATTCTTGCGTACATAATTTCGCCCTTAAGTGACAAAATTATGAATATCATTGACTTAGACATATTTTTTTAATTGGCAATTATGAATATCATTGTTTTATATTACGTAGCTTTAAATTTTGTAACACACACGCACACACGTGCACACACACGGGCGCGCACACACACACATTCCCGTACTTGTACCCAAGGGAAAAAAATCATTTTTTTATATTACATAGCTTTAAATTTTGTAATACACAGACACAGACACACATTCCCGTACTTGTACCCAAGGGAAAAAAAATGTCATATTGTCGTACTCGAACCGGTAACTTAACTTTTAATTTCAAATTATCTTTTCACACACACGCACACACACACAAACACATGCACGCGCACACACACACATGCACGCGCGCACACATACATGCACGCATGCATGCACGCACGCACACACACACATTCCTGTACTCGTACCCAAGGGAAAAAAATTGTCGTACTGTTGTACTCGAACTGGTAACTTAGCTTTTAATTTCAAATTATCTTTTCACACACACACACATGCACACACGCACACACGCACACGCACACGCACACACACACACATTCCCATTCCCGTACCCAAGGAAAAAAATTGTCGTACTGCTGTACCCAAACCAGTAACTTAGCTTTTAATTTCAAATTATCTCTTCCCACTCGAAATTGTCTTCAAAGGTGTTTGAGAGTACTTTTAAATAAAAATATCATTAATTTATTTCCCTAGTTTAACCCCTTAGCTTGTGGGAAATTAAAATAGGCTACAGGTCTCCTAGATAAAACTAATTTGGAAAAGGGGACGTGGCAACAAATCCCCAAATAGAAAAAAAGGTTGATGGTGACTTTCCCAAGGAGTGGCACCCAAGATGTATCAAGAGTAGATGAAGAACAAACCCTAAAAGAGCTGATTTCACTATAGCAACATTGTAGCAGGCGCAGCAACATGCAAACTTGAAACTTGGCCCAAAATGCTGATTTCATTGTAGCAACACTACAGTTGCAACATGCAAACTTCAAACTTGGCCCAAAAATGCTGATTGATGTTGTGGTGCAAATTCCTTGCAAATATGAATCAAAAAATCGCAATCAATGAGCTCAAATGCCATCCTTGGGTAGAATTGCCTCAGTGGATATGAGGGGTTTCGTTCAATCTAATTATTGGAAAACCAAGAGGGTTTTTGTCCTCAAAGCCCTCCAAAACAGCAAGATTTTTCGTCCTTGAATGAAAACTTGAACACAAAGCACAAATTCTGGAAATTGAATGGCAAAATGATGACAAAAACATGATATCCAAATGAAGCCAACTGCCCTTCTCTTGTTATGTTACAATTGAGACCTTGAAACCAATTTCTTTAAGTATTAATATATACTTTTTATTTTATTTTATTTTAAATATTTAAAAAATACTTTTTATTTTATTAGTGTTAAAAACATATTTTTTTATTTTAATATTATATTATTTAATTTTCTTGTTAAATTAAAATTACCACGCCCAACTTAAAATAATATTAAAAATCATTTCGCTTGTTTTACCCTTTAGCTTATTGGAAACAGGGATAGGCTAGAGGTCTTCCCCATGGTTTTATTTTTGAAAAGGGGACATGACATTTTTCCCCTTACTCATTTGATGATTCATTTTGAATCACCATTAGAACATGCCTTGGATGCCTTAAAGGATTATGACAAGTGTTTTCACCCCTATACGATATGGAGCATGGCAAATGCTAAAAAAGGCACACCATCTTCCTTAGCTTTCTATTGAGATTTTTCCAAGGTGCTACACAAGATTCAATTGGAGACTGCAAAGAGTTAGAATCTCCAAATGTAACTCTTACAGATCTTCATAGGTTGCATTCAAGCAAAGAGATCTGAGAAGATTATAATGTGCCATATAATGTAAGTTTTAGGTTCCATTGAAAACTCTGGTCATCTATAGAAATATTCCTTTTTAGTTTTTTCCCATCAAACTTTTCAGCATTCCAGGATCTTCTTTTGACTTGATTGATAAATCATGCATATTCAGTAAATACTTTGGTTACCAGAGAGTTGTCTGCATTGTTGTCTATTTACACAATTGACACTGTGTTATTTGCGGTAAAGATTTATCCTTTCTAAAATGTAATGAGCCTTGCTCAAACTGATCACAATTTGCCCTAATTTGCTGTTTGTAATTTTGTCAAACAATTCATGTGCAACCTTGTAACTTGCTGGTTTGAGTGCATAAATGTTTTCCCAATGATATCCAATGTATTTACTACTTGCAAAAGACTTCTATGATGTTTAGACAATATCCTAGATGCAATGCAGATTTCTTTTTGTATTTTCAAATGCAATAGATGAAGTTTCATGAGCTAAATATGCAGCTACAGCCAATAGGCATTATGTCAAACAGTTGGCATACATCCTCTTAAACTTTCAAATAGACAAGAATGCAATAGAGAACTCCCAACTTCAGATTTATTATTGACAATGCAACCTTCTACAATGAAGATGAAATGGCCAAAACTCTTGGCTTACATATGAATAAATACTTAAGTCTGATATAAACTGTCACCTACAGCAGTACCATCTAAAATGCATCTAAATAACATGAAATATCATGAAATAACACAATGGAACCTGAAGCTTGATGGCGCCTTGAATTTCCAATGAAGAAGCAATTAATATCTTGTGTGTTGAAGACCTTGGAAAGCCAAATCGAATTTTTGAAGAAATCGCCCCTGTTCTAATATGAATGAAGAAATAAAACAATTTGCAATGAATCCAAGCCCTCAATAACTCCAAACACCATCAGCAATGACCAAGGAAGGAAGCGCCTCAATCTCCAAGAAGAATCGATGCATATATGAGCTCTACTGAATAAAAAGAGGTCTCCAATGGCGTCCCTGTTTGCTTCAGACTTAGCTTCAGAATTTGCCCAACTGAAATCTGTCCTTTCCTTCAAATAATCGATGCCACAAATACTACTCTTCAATGCAAATCAGCTCCTATAATAATAGCCTTCAAAATTGGCCCTTGGCCACAAATTTTGCCCAATGAAGTGATCAATCTCAGCAATACATCAGCTGCTGAAATAACTTCAAAGCAACAATACATCAGCTGTTGCAAGTACAATAATACATCAGCTATTGTACTCAAATAATCTCCACAGTGAAGCTCAAGATTGGACTTCTGAAGTAAAGCCCACAATCAGCAATAATTCAGCTGGTATCTCACAGCCTCAAAATTGCGTAACCAATGAGGGTTTTTGTCTCCAAAGGTCCTCCAACGGCTGAAACCCTAGCTGGCTTCTCCACCAAATAATCACATCAAACAATCATCAATTCCTGGATGAAGAAACAATGGCTGGCCTCACCTATTTATTTTTTTCACCAAGAGGTCGGCCCAAAATCTAGAAGCTTCCAGAATATTATTTTATTTTTATTAAGTGACTTTATGATATATTATTTTATTTAAGTCACTTTATTAAATTAATTAAATATAAAGTTACCTTTTAATATTTATTTATTTGATAACTTTATAAATAATTAACTTAATACCACTTTTTAATTTAATTAAAATAATCAATTAGTCATCCTCATAAAATAATCATTATTCTGGATAACTTAATTAATTAGATTAATTAAATCAAACTACCTCCAAAACGGGGACATTACATAAAAGTCCTTTATGTTATCTTTAAGCACTAAATTATATCAAAATGATACATGGGTTTCCCAGAATTTATGTATTTCTTTCTTTGGTTGAAGTGTTGTATTGGTAATTTTTTTTCTCAAAATGCTATAACTCTTATGGATTTCTTCTTTTTTGTGTGTGTTGGCATCAACAACTATTAAGTGAAATATCTTGTCATGATGTAGAAGTTTTTTATGAGTTAAACTCTTCACAGGAAATGTTCAAATTGATTAGTAGCTTCAAAATGTAAGAATACAATGAAGAGGCTTAGTCGTTATACCAGTTATAAACATTTTTTTTTTCTTTATACAAGTGCCAGGATTTTGTGGTCCTGGATTTAGCCTGATATTTTCCTTTGTTTATCAAAAAGGAAATTGTGAACAAAGGGAGATGTAACTTATTGTCTGATTTGGCCTCCAATGTGTCTGGGAAAGATGGGGACATAAAGAGAATAGTAGAAAGATATATTTTATTCTTGATTTATCTTTAATCTGTAGTTTGACATTCATTGCTTAACTAAGTTTTCAGTTTTCTTTTCATGGCTTACTCATTGTACCAGTTACAAACATTATTTGTTTCTTTTTATGAGTGCCAGGATTTTGTGGTCCTGGATTTAGCCTGAAATTTTTCTTTATTTATCAAAAAGGACATTGTTGACAAAGGGAAATGTAACTTATTGTCTGATTTGGCCTCCACTGTGTCCAGGAAAGATGGGGACATAAAGACAATAGTAGAAAGATGTGCTTTATACTAGATTTATCTTTAATCTGTAGTTTGACATTCATGGCTTAGCTTAACTAATTTTTCTTTTTTGGTGCGATTTAGGATGGAGACCAGAATTTTATGCATGAATCACTTTATTGGGAAAAGCCTTTTCAAAATGATATGCCAACTGGAAGTACACTTTTGGTAGAAATTGGACAGTCTGAAGTATGTAGATCTGAATGTAAGGAACATAACCAATGGGCTCTTCTGGAACAAGAGAAAATGATTACTAATCAATGGGTGGAAGCTCAAAATCTACAAAGTCCATTTGAGAAGGCTGAGCATCCTGGGTATATTGCGAAGGAAGTGGTCGAACCTCCAACAGTTTGTGAACCTATCAAAACAATGAATGGAAATTCTGTCAAAAAACAAGATAGCTTTGGAAGATGGTTAAATTCTGTTCTTGAGACTTCATCAGAATTGACAGATGAAGGGCCAAACAACACTTACAGACAAGAGGAAGAGTTGGATTCACGTGTCACAGGGGATATATCTATTGTTCATGGACAAGTTTTCTGCATTACGGAAGTTTCGCCTATGTGTGCATTCTCAACAGAAGAAACAAAGGTCATTCTCTGTGTGGTGCATATGTTAGATAGAGAGGAGAAGATATAAAATGGCTGCTTTTATATGCTCGTTTTCTTCATAGTTTAGTGTTTATATGATCATTTTCTTCATAGTTTAGTTTTTTATATCTTTGTACCTTGTGAACATCTTATGATTATTTATTGGTGAAATTCTTGTAGTTATTAATGTTTTTGATATTTCAAGTTTAGGCACACACTATCTCTAAATAATATGGCATTCAATCTACTAGAATCCTATGATTTAAAGATGAGAATGCATAAAAATTTAAAATAAATCAACAACATAAAAAGATCATGGAAGATGGGCCTTAAAGATAAGAGGATTTTAAGTAAAATTTGGGGTGGCCCCTCACTCCACCACCCTGTGGTATATTCATTATTTACTTCAACTTCTTTTTATACATGATAGGTAGTTGAGTGGTTGGACTTACTAACTGATTGACCACCTCTAATTACTTGCCATTACTAACTTGACTTGAAGCTTACTCACTTTATGAGCAACCTCATAATCAATACTCTGTTCAAACCCCTGTTCTTCATGATTCTTACATATTATAGTCACGAAAGGAGGTGGTTAATAAAACATTACGTTACAAATGACCCGCTACTACAACTAACTTGCATGTTTCCATTAGCATAAAAAACATAATGGGCCAATTATAACAGCATAAAAAACATAATGGGCCAATTATAACATATCTTCAAATGAGCCTGCATAATATCACCTATGCCCAACACCCGTTATAGGCTTTTAGAAAAGAATATCAACTAATTTAATTAATCAGGTCCACTATTTAACTTTAATAATGACATGAGAACCTGTTTAGGAACCCGAGACACCACTTATAACTTAGTTTAAAAGCTTTGTGACATATGGACTTAAGACACTCATGACTTTTATGACTTTACCACCTTAATAATGGTTATACTTTTTACATAATAGTAAGATGGATTACACTCTCCATGACTTCAAGTATTACAATTTCATGACTTAGGACATTGCATAAATATCAAAATTTAATACACCCAAGTTGAAAAGGTGGAGTAAAATTTTGGAGAAAATACCATCTTTATACGATTATTTTTTAGAGAATATTTGGACTTCACAGCCTTTTTTAGCAGGGTTCCTTTCTTTCCAGCAGATTTGTGGCACTAAGTTGTCACTTATCTTTTATGAGGTAACTAATTGTAACATCGATAATTGATGATTAGTTTATTAGTGAAAAATTGATGAATTTTGCATTTCATTTCTTTTATTTTATTTGTTTGCCTCCTAATTATTTCATGTTAACAATCTTAGATATAATTGTTTATAATATAAAATATTAAGAATTGGTAGGAACTATGATGCAAAACAATCCCATATGAGCATGAAAAATGCATGGTGTAACAATCGATGTATAGAAGAATAATTGTTAGGTTGCAAGTCTAGGTGATATTGATTGCTATGCAGGCATAATTAAATCAATGTTGCAAACTTTGAAGATCAGGCCTAGACAAAAGAAGTGCAAGCCCCACCCAGCAGAAAGAATAAATTCTTATTCTTTGTGGGTCCTAGTAGAAATATTCAAATAGAATGAAGGATTTTTAAATAATAAAGAAGGTGAGTCAGGTCTTAGGAAATTAGCAAGAATTTCATCTAGTAAGGCCTCATGTGGACCTCACAAGGTCTTTAACTACAAATAAAAATGATAAACAACCAAGCAACACACACAAAATTTAAAATCAACCAAAATTGGATGACCATTCTTTTTGGGTGAGTAGGATAGCCTGTGGACTTGAATGCTCTTGGATTAGTGCCCTCAAATTGGATATACTACTTCTTGTTGAGGAACAATATCATCCTTAACAAGAGCCTCGGGCATATGGTGTGCATTCGATGAAGCCCACTTTAATGCCTGCCTTATACCTTCTCATTTGCCATCACATCTGCTTCTTGTTCTGATGCATTTCTCTCCGAATTAACTATCTCATTAGCAGTAAACATGGGATTCACATCCTTAGCAATCCAATCTGAATGTGGATAGATATCATCAAAGCTGAGTGCCTTGTGTCTTTTGCCTCATCATACTTTTTGCATGCAACCCAAAGTTGTACTATACAAAGACAAGGTCATTCATTTGCATTTTGAGTTAGCCTTTTTTTTTTTGGGTGTGAATGGCCTAAAACACACTCCAATTGTGCTCACAACTTGAAGCACTACATGTTTAGGTGTAATGTCCCCATTTTGGCCATACGCTCTTTTGTGACTAATAGCCCATTTCCGGAAATCCGTAGGTTGATCAGAAGTGAAATTAGGGTTTCCTTCGCTTGGTGGTTTTTGGCATTTCTTGAGATTTACTATTTTTAGTAAGTTTTAATTTTGGCAGTGGTCCAGTTGGCAACTCTTCAGTAAGTTTCCTTTTCAGTTGGAGCAGTTGTTTGGTTTTGATTCTGGCTTTTTGGAGCAATTTTTGGAGAAATCATTTAATTAAAGGCAATTAATGTTATGTTTTAATATTGACCCCTTGGCCTAATGAGATGACTTGAAGTTGTGTTAAAAAGGTGGTCATAAAGGGTGGACGCCTCATAAAGGAAATATTTGATATTTCATAAAGTCTTTAATGCCTTGGAGTTTGGACGCCAAAAGGTGATGAAATAAAGTGATTTCAAATTAAAAATATATATATATATTTCAAAAAGGGAACTTTTGGCATCCCTTTTTTGGAGGAGTTTTGGGAATTTGAGAAGTCATCTCTTTTTCTATAAAAGAGAAGTTTTGCTCCAGCTTTCATCATCCAATGTTTTTATGCTAATGTTATGCTGTCAAAATGACAACTTGTTTAATACTTCGAGGGATGCTTACCTCCTAGTTCCAATCCAATTTCGTGTTTGAAAGACAATACCTAGTTGGTCTTATTGTTGCTTCTCAATCAGACTAGCAGATTGTGCTTCAAAGTTGGTGAATTTTGGTGAGAATTTCAGTTTTAATGGTGCTGGTGTATACACAGCTGAAGGTGTTTTTCATTTACAGCTTTTGATGTGAATTTATTTTGGTTATGGGTATTTGATCCTTGCAATTCTATGCTAATGGCGACCATATTTGGAGAATTTTAGAATTTAATTCCAAGTATTTGATTTTAGCAAGAGAAATCGCCCCTCTTGAGGACCGTACCATCTTGAGAGTGCATTGGGATTCGTGCAAAATAATATCTTGAGTTTTGATGCAGTTTTGTGGTTTGAGTTTGGGCGCCTATCCTCCAAAGAGCCTTTGCATTTTGTTTCATTCAATTCGGAGGTATATTGAAAGAGTTATGAGCATTTCATTGTTTTACAGGTTGCTGGTTTATAGTTTCAGTTTGCTGGTTTTTATTATCAGACTTCAATAAGTTCAGAATTTGGTTTGAATTTTAGTCTTTGAGAGTTAGATAAACTAGCTAAATTCATCCTTCACTTATTTGCAATCATTCTTCTATTGTAACACTTGTAATTTGTAGTTTTTCTTAATTGTAAGGTTGAGAATTAGTAGTACTAATCCAACCATTTATTTATTGCATTACTTGTGATTTTCTAATGCAAATATTATAACCCCTGGATGGTTTACCGCCAATGTGGAGGAATCTAATTTGTATTTACTTTCTATCACCCACTGTTAAGTGGAGAATTCCCATTGTGTGATGAGCCCTGCTGGCTCTCAACTCAAACCCCAATATTTCTTAAGTCTTTTTAGTGTTATTTAGTTTTTTAGAGAAAATTTGATAGACAGAAGAGAAGGGGCGCACAGCATAAATGCATATAAAATGTAAATCTGAGTTATTTCAGGCGAATTGACAATACAGAAGATAATAAATATGCTCAACAATGGATTTAGAACTCATAAACATACCCGGAAGTGTCCAGATTATTTATTTAAGAAAGTAGTCCAGTTTGCCAGCCAAGATGGTGAAAAACTGACCAAATCTGGTGTAGAAAGCTACAGAATGCAAAATCCAGCCTGAAAACGGCGGCAGATGAAGAGTACAAGCCAAACGCCTAAAATGATGAAGAGAAACCCTCAGAAAAGAAGGCGTTTCTCCAAGAAATGCCCAAACGCCCTTGCACAAGAGCCACACACTTCACTGCAAACCACCTGAATTCTCACTTAGAAGGTACGGCCAAGAAGTATGATGTCTGCCAGATGAAATGAAGGCGCCATCTCCCAAAACCCTCTGAAACTGATAAAGAAATCCAATAGGAAACACAGTCAAGCCCAGTAGAACCTCTGTATGAAGCTCTCACAAACTGCACAAATTCAGCTGATCTCTCACAGCCTCAAAAGTGCTCAACACTGAAGAGTTATCGTTCTTCAATGGAAAAATTGTTCAAACCCTGATCACAGGAGAATGCACAGGAAATAGCACAAGGCAAAGTCGAAATTGTCAAAAGGTGAGTTTCTCATTGCCAGAAATGCCCTTTTATGCAAAGGCACGAATCCCAAGAAAATACGCCACTTTTGGATATTAAAATCTTTTAAATAATATTTAATTCATTTCAATAGTATATGAATTAAATACTTGGGCGCACTTTATCCATTTAAGTGATTTAAAATATTAAATCACTTTTAGAGAATATTTAAGTGATTTAAAAATATAAAGTCAATTTGACTTTATAATTAAATATTAAATCAATTAATATTTAAATCACTTAAAACCCATAACTCACTCAAAACACCATATAATCACAGAAGTCAGCCGACTCACATAAAAGCGTTGAACCAGTCAATGGGCTCAAAACCAGAACGACCAAACTCTCCAAAGGTACCACTGACCCTCTAACCAATCCAGTTAGCCCACAAGGGTCCAAGAAATAGGCTAACACTCTACAAACAAGATCACGCTGAAAAGGGGGACATTACAATCCGCCCTCCCTGAAATTGCTTGACCGCAAGCAATCTCAACAACAAAGGATCAACCACTCCACCAGGATCCCAAGGATAGTGCTGTGAAATGTCCCTACTGTCATCAACTGTCTTTCGCTGCTCAACACTGATCTCAACTTCACCATGCCAAAAGTGGTGAAGCCAATGCATGGAACCCATCCAAAACACAGTACCAATCCTGTCGCCACCTGGATCCCAATATAAACGGTACTCACATCCATCCATCATAATAAAGTAAGAATATCGGGAAGCATCCGCAACACAACATCTCTGTCTATAGCTGGAACCCATGATGTCACCATAACCTGTCAACCCATGAAACCAACCATCTAGCAATGTAGCTCCTAAATCCCAACTCTGCAAATCATGCCAACTCCAAGTAGGACAACCATCGATCAATGAAGAGTCTAAGAAGATTAAATCACCAAGCAACAAGTAGATAGCTGCCAGATCGTGAGTAATATCTAACTCGAAGAGAAGATCATCATACGGAATACCATCTACTCTAGGAAGAGAAACTGGATCATCGTCATCCCATATGCAACCCCTAGAAGAATGAGTTTCCAAACTTTGAACAATTTCAACCTCACATGGTGAATCATTATTAGAACAAGGTACATATCCATATCCATCCTCTCTTTGAGTTAAAAGCCTTCTAAGGTCATCTATCCTTTTATATCTTGCTATGTTTAGGTGATTGACTTTTTCCTTCACCTCTTGAAGACGTTGTTTTGCATTTGCAGCAACTAACCTAGCCTCCTTGGCCTTCCTCAACCACTCTTCATTCAGCATTTCAGACCTTCTAATCTCTTCAATGCCAAAGTACACAAAATCAGTCTTCTTATGCTTGATATCTTCATGTCCACCAATGGATGTAGGGCTTCCATCAAAGGATGATATTATCTCATTGGCTTGCTCATGATCACAAGCTCCTATTTCATGAGAATGATGAGGCATTAAGCTGCTGTCCTCAAACAAATCCGTAATGACATCATGCCATTGTAAAATGTCTCCTTCATCACGTGTAGACAAAACACTAGTGGCTGCCCCACTAAGTAAAGGATCAACTTCCACATCCACCTTAATATCTTGGGCCTCCAATAGACTCTCACATGAATGAATAACATTCATCGAACCACAATCTGATTCTTTACCATGATAGGATGAAGTAATGCTAGACTCACCTAATGAAGCATCACAAGAAACCTTATCTTCATTTGGCTGCTCTAATACAACTGGTTTGTCTTCAAACAACACTTGCTCATCCTGAAGTGTCCTGTGCCCAACATCTACTTCTATGTAAGTCTGATTTTTGTCCTCCATAAGATCAGCTGTATGCTGGTCACTAACTGCTGAGAATTCATTGTGAAGATTTCTGGATACTTCACCTGTAGAGACCTCATGTATCTCATTTTTATTTTGTGATGTAGACCTGAAGATGGATGCCATAAACCTTGCTGTTTTATTTAAGGTTGCAGGATCTGAAATCAATTCATTTATCCCTTTCTGATTTTCATCCAACTTTTTCAAACTTTGTTTCAGCTTCTCCATATTCTTGTCCCATTGCCTCTGAGTAATTGAAGTAGCCATGATCAATGCCCAACAGGATGGCAGGAAACCGCTCTGATACCACTGTGATGAGCCCTGCTGGCTCTCAACTCAAACCCCAATATTTCTTAAGTCTTTTTAGTGTTATTTAGTTTTTTAGAGAAAGTTTGATAGACAGAAGAGAAGGGGCGCACAGCATAAATGCATATAAAATGTAAATCTGAGTTATTTCAGGCGAATTGACAATACAGAAGATAATAAATATGCTCAACAATGGATTTAGAACTCATAAACATACCCGGAAGTGTCCAGATTATTTATTTAAGAAAGTAGTCCAGTTTGCCAGCCAAGATGGTGAAAAACTGACCAAATCTGGTGTAGAAAGCTACAGAATGCAAAATCCAGCCTGAAAACGGTGGCAGATGAAGAGTACAAGCCAAACGCCTAAAATGATGAAGAGAAACCCTCAGAAAAGAAGGCGTTTCTCCAAGAAATGCCCAAACGCCCTTGCACAAGAGCCACACACTTCACTGCAAACCACCTGAATTCTCACTTAGAAGGTACGGCCAAGAAGTATGATGTCTGCCAGATGAAATGAAGGCGCCATCTCCCAAAACCCTCTGAAACTGATAAAGAAATCCAATAGGAAACACAGTTCAAGCCCAGTAGAACCTCTGTATGAAGCTCTCACAAACTGCACAAATTCAGCTGATCTCTCACAGCCTCAAAAGTGCTCAACACTGAAGAGTTATCGTTCTTCAATGGAAAAATTGTTCAAACCCTGATCACAGGAGAATGCACAGGAAATAGCACAAGGCAAAGTCGAAATTGTCAAAAGGTGAGTTTCTCATTGCCAGAAATGCCTTTATACCAAATGGCACGCATTTCAAGAAATGTACGGCCTTTCTCATCATTAAAATATTTTAATATTTTAATTTAATCCTTTTCAATAGTTTGAGCGCACTTTTCAATATTTTAAGATATTAAAATATTAAAGTTTCCCTTTTGACATTTAAGTGATATAAAATATAATTAAAGTCAATGTGACTTTAATTAAAAAGGCGTTTAAGTTAATAAATTAACTTAATCACTTAAAATCCCGTAAAATGCTCAAATCTCAGGATAATCTCGTGCCGTCAGAAGCGACGAACTCCTAGAATGCCAACGCTCACTGTGATCTAAACACTGTCCACTGAAAACACGAACAAACAAACTCACCAAAATGCACCACTGACCCTCTATCCAAGCTGGCTAGCCCACAAGGGTCCAATAAAGGGCTAACGCTCTGTTCCCGAGAACTGTCTAGCGAGGGGACATCACAGTCCGCCCTCCCCGAATTTGCTTGTCCACAAGCAAACTCAAAGCTGGATGCTGAAGAACACTGTCACTCTCCCACGTCGCATCCTCTGCCGGTAGATCCCTCCACTTAACCAAGTATTCCCTGATGACCCGCCTCCGAAGATGACGCTCTCTGGAATCCAGAATGGCCTCAGGTATCAAAACTAATTTGCCCTCATCATCCAGGGGTGGCAAATCAATAGAAGGAATTACGTGTTGTCCCAACCTAATTCCTCCTCCTGATCTGCAAACGGAAATGGTGGAAATGGATTCTGGTCGCCTCTTTGATTTCTAGGGCCACCTCTGAAATAGGACTTACCAAAACCCTCTCTGTTTGACTTCATAAATTCTCAAACCCCACAAGCTGGCAGGATGTGAGCTCTGATACCACTGTGATGAGCCTTGCTAATATAGACTCAAAACCTTTCAATTTCTGCCTTGGGAATTTTGTCAAACACTTGCCATGTAAAGCTGATATATGCTGATATAAACTTTTAATTGCTGTGTTTTTGGTTTTTGGCACTTGACAATAATGTTTGAATGCTCTGATACCACTGTGATGAGCCTTGCTAGCTCATTGCTCAAACCCCTGTCTTTTTGTTAAGTCCGAAAGCCTCCAGGTTTTTTAATTAAAAAACGAAGCCAAGAAGTATGATGTCTGCCAAATGAAATGAAGGCGCCATCTCCCAAAACCCTCTGAAACTGATAAAGAAATCCAATAGGAAACACAGTTCAAGCCCAGTAGAACCTCTGTATGAAGCTCTCACAAACTGCACAAATTCAGCTGATCTCTCACAGCCTCAAAAGTGCGTTCTTCAATGGAAAAAATGTTCAAACCCTGATCACAGGAGAATGCACAGGAAATAGCACAAGGCAAAGTCGAAATTGTCAAAAGGTGAGTTTCTCATTGCCAGAAATGCCCTTTTATGCAAAGGCACGAATCCCAAGAAAATACGCCACTTTTGGATATTAAAATCTTTTAAATAATATTTAATTCATTTCAATAGTATATGAATTAAATACTTGGGCGCACTTTATTCATTTAAGTGATTTAAAAATATTAAATCACTTTTAGAGAATATTTAAGTGATTTAAAAATATAAAGTCAATTTGACTTTATAATTAAACATTAAATCCATTAATATTTAAATCACTTAAAAACCCATAACTCACTCAAAACACCATATAATCCTGTGCCGTCAGAAGCTGTCGACTCCTGCACTGCAAACGCCTGTTGTGAACCAGTCACTGGGCTCTGAAAACCAGAACGATCAAACTCTCCAAAAAGTACCACTGACCCTCTAACCAATCCAGTTAGCCCACAAGGGTCCAAGAAATAGGCTAACACTCTGCAAACAAGATCACGCTGAAAAGGGGGACATTAGACATTGTTTAGTGGATGCCCGCTGCAGCGGAGGAATTAGTTTGGATTATGTTGTTTTCTTTTCCCCACTGTTTAAGTGGTTGAGCGGATTTCTCTCATGGCTGGATCACCGCCTCATTCTGTTTCCAGTTGTATTTACTTTAAGCTATAATTCAGTTACTCCACCATATGCTAGCACCTCACCTGCAAAGGATCTTGTGTGCACATTCTTGGCGTTGAGAGTATTTATTTGGTTCTATTTTGAGGCTAACGTTAATCCCTTGGCGTAGTGTTGGCTTGTGCTGTGGTAATTCAAGAAAAAAATTGGTTGGCATATTTCATTAGAACAAAATGTAGATGGTGGGTTTTTGAAGATTAGGTGTTGTTACACAAAAATCTTCCCACCAAAAAATTGCAAGGACAACATTTATAACTTTCTTAGAGTTTGAGTAAACTTAAAAGTTAGAGTAAATAGCATAGTAAAATTAAATATATTTATTTTTTATTGGCTGTAGAGCCACTCACCTTCAAATGCATAGAGGTGAAGGAAACAACCACTTGCTCGTGCCCTTGTAAATCTCCAACTCATAAAATGAATGAATTCTTTAAGGTTTTCCTCAAGAACCATTTTCATCATACACATGTTGAAGGCATTCATAACCTCCTCATCTTCTTTGAATGAACTAGAGAAGGAAAAATTTAGATTCAAGTAATTGGTATCAACAAGAATATGTTAGTGGAGTTGTTGGTTCCACCTTTAATCAATAATTCGCCAAATGGGTTTATATTTCTTTTTATTTGACTCATAAATGTCGGATTGCCTCCTTAGCTTTGGCCATGGCCTCATACATGTACCCCATTGATTTTTTCTCTGCATCCACCAACCACAAAACCCTAGCAAAAGGTTTTAACACTTAAAACAAGAGATTATGTAAAATTGAATTAGAAAAATTATACTCAAAATATATTAAAAAAGAAAAGAATAGTAGCAAATAAAAATATTAGAAATGAAAACATACCTTGATGATCTCCATGAACTTGGCAAATGAATAATAAAAAATGGTCTTCATGACTTGTTGATGCATGTTTTATGACACAAAAAACATTCTAGAATAAAGTGTCCAAAGACGCTCTATCCCCCTTGAAGAACTACCTCGTATGCTAAGACTGCAAGAAAGATCATACGACAATTCCAATGTTTCAGTTAGGTGTGGATTGCTTTGTGGTCGTTGTGATTTGCCGGGAACACAAAGGGATTTACTTTGGTCAGTTATTGAGAAAAGCAAAGACGCGAATGCAGTATCATTTTGGAATTTTTTCTGACTTTAGATAAAAAAAGTGAAAAAAGAGTAAGGGTTTAGAAGTCCTATGCTATTCCTACGAAATCAAGAGACGACAAGGATTGAGTGAAACTAAATAAACAATATTTTGTTTCGCCATGCTACTCGACAACTACACAAAGCAAGTGCAATCTTTTGGGATTTGTGCTTAAGATTTCTTTACTACGAACAATACCATCAATAGAACAACATTATTTGAAGTAAACATTGAAGCATCCACATCAAAAGCTCAGTCTAACTTTACGCATTGAATGAAAAGCATCCACTCAAAGAAAGTATGAGCTAAGTTTCACTAATCTCTGCTATCAATCTATCATTCTCCTAACATACATTTAAATAGAATTCTAATTCAAATCTGCTTTACGGGGAAGAGAAATATGCAACCATGCAACCATTTGACAATGAAAGGATTCAAAGCATCTCATGCATTATGAACTTTATTATCAAGATAGTCTTTAGCAACAATTTCATAAAACTCTCTCTCTTATTCTCTACAATCTCTTCTATCTCCTCTAATCCTCTATATCTTGCTATCTTGTCTATGAAAAAATGAGAGAGAGGGGGGGGGTTTATATAGAGTTTCCAGAGTGCAATGAATGGCGAAGATCAAAAATGAGTTTAACGGCCCAGATTAAAAATTTCTAAACCCTAATTAGGGTTGCCTAAACAACAATCAGTTAACTGCAGAGAACTTCATGCACTGGGAGTTGCATCCTTATCCACTCGCAAAGCACTACGTTCGGTGAACCTGGACACGATCATGTTGACCTCTTCCATGGTAATGTCCGACAGTGTATTGACTTTGTACTCCAGCAAGGCTAGACTTTTTGCACATTTTGCAAAGGTGATTGTCCATTCTGATTCATGCAGCAAGAAAGTATCTCGGACGGTCAGGAAGCTGAATGCTTTGGTCAAATTTTCCTTCATGATTGGCCTAGAAGTGGTAGAGAAAATTCTTTGAACTTTATCGTTTAAATTTTTCGGCTGCAAGTGTTTTCTTCGGACAATATCCCTGTCAAGCACATTCGCAGCCATTTGGAAAATCTTACTCCGAATCTCCTTTGCTTGCTCTTCAATTTTGGCGCCATCTTCCTTTACTCTTTCCAGGACTTCCCCTCGTGAGATTAGTGCATAGTACCAGCTACTGAAATCATATGCAGCGCCAGCTTCGATAATTTTCTCATCAATCAATCTCTGTTTTGGAATTCCCTTTATTTCTCGAAGACATGGGATAATTTTATTTTGGATGTCTTGGAGGCCATCCCATGCTTCAGCCAAGTTTGCCACTCGTGATAGCAGAAAGGAAGTTTGCTCATAAACATATGCCAACTTCTCTGCGAATGCCATTGCCTCTTCTTTCTTTCCTGCCATCCATTCTTTAGTTTCTTTGGCTGTAGTCAATTCCTCTTCAAAATTTCTGACCGGTTCCGATGAAGAGTTTGGAAGTGGAGGTGCTGATTGGTCACCTTGATTGAGTGGCCTGGTTAAATGCTGGATATATTCTTTCAGACGTTCAATCTCTCTTTTATATTCCCTTTTCTTCGCCACTTCTTTCTCCATCCTAGACTTGATGGTGGCAACAGAATTATCCAGGTCCTCAACTTCTTGTCCTTTTGTTGTCGGACCCATATCAATAGTTGTGATGGCATATTCGTTTGGGGCAATCTTGTCTTGGAATTTATCAATTGTAGCCACTGCAATCTGCACTGTGCGGTTACCAACCTCATCTCTTTGTATGGCAGAAAATTTCTTTGCTGGCTTTCTTGTGGCAGTCTGCTCTAGCCTCGCCAAGAAGTCTGCGATATCATCTTCTTCTGGTAGCTCTACTGGTGCCTTTATCTTTAGTCTCTCTCTCAACCAATTTGGGATGGTTGACTGTTCAATTCCATCTTCCTGATGATCTTGGATGTCCTGCATATCCTGAATCTCTTGCATGGATGGGTCTTCCTGGATTCCCTTGAGAGCGGAAATCATTCCCTCTTCAAATTTTCCATCCATGATATCCATGTCATTGTCCGACTCCAAAATCTCTGTGCCTGTAGGAGAGGGATGATCATCATCTTCCAATTGCATTGGCTCCATATCTCTTTCCAAAACGGGCGAGGGAATTCTGACTTGCTCCCATGACACTCTTCTTCCATGATCAATATTACATCTATATTTCTGGATGTAGCTGAATGAAGAGGCTTGGATTTCTGCTTCTTTTGAGCAGGTCCTTCATCTGCTGTTTTCTTCTTGTTCTACTTTGCAGAGTCATCAATTTCTTTTCTCTTTTTCAAGTTGGCAGCGTTCATTGGTTCACCACCATGAGATGAGCATTTCATTGGGCGCCTATCCTCCAAAGAGCCTTTGCATTTTGTTTCATTCAATTCGGAGGTATATTGAAAGAGTTATGAGCATTTCATTGTTTTACAGGTTGCTGGTTTATAGTTTCAGTTTGCTGGTTTTTATTATCAGACTTCAATAAGTTCAGAATTTGGTTTGAATTTCAGTATTTGAGAGTTAGATAAACTAGCTAAATTCATCCTTCACTTATTTGCAATCATTCTTCTATTGTAACACTTGTAATTTGTAGTTTTTCTTAATTGTAAGGTTGAGAATTAGTAGTACTAATCCAACCATTTATTTATTGCATTACTTGTGATTTTCTAATGCAAATATTATAACCCCTGGATGGTTTACCGCCAATGTGGAGGAATCTGATTTGTATTTACTTTCTATCACCCACTGTTAAGTGGAGAATTCCCATTGTTTAGTGGATGCCCGCTGCAGCGGAGGAATTAGTTTGGATTATGTTGTTTTCTTTTCCCCACTGTTTAAGTGGTTGAGCGGATTTCTCTCATGGCTGGATCACCGCCTCATTCTGTTTCCAGTTGTATTTACTTTAAGCTATAATTCAGTTACTCCACCATATGCTAGCACCTCACCTGCAAAGGATCTTGTGTGC
>VDFB02038576.1:0-21566 GCA_007258455.2 Sequoia sempervirens
TGGACATAGATTGAAGATATTAAAAAAACCAACTCATAAAGATGATTGTCCTCTTTCTCTAATGCATCTATATGGTCAAAGAAATGGTTCATATACAAACAAATTATCACAAGAAAACAACTCAACAATAGATACTACCGGTTCTCACAGTGACTTAGCAAATGAGCTACACAACTCACCTCCTGAGGTCACTCAAGTATAATTTCTTGTCTCACTTCATGTGCACACACAACACAGGTGCCACAATAAAAAATCTTCTTGAAGATTGTTTCATTATACAGTAGGGACCTATAGCATCAGGCAAAACACTTCAATTTGGGACCTATCGAAGAAGGTACTGACAACCACTATCTATTAGAGGATTCAAAAATTTGTGCCAAATTGATTGCAAACACTCCATATTCACTCCACTTTTTCTACACATGCAGCCTTAAGTAGTCATATCAATGCATGCAACTTCATCACTCCATTCCACGTCACCATCATGATTTTTCATGCACTTGAAAAGTTGTTTCATAACTCATATATCGTACATTTCACAGCCTTTTCTCATGCCAACCTTTCATTTCTATTATACTTCAAAATTAACTGATATCAAATCACACTCATGTTGTAGAAACTATTCACAACTTCACACACGTAGAGTTATATTCATATCATTCAATAGGTACGCATATTAACTTCCATAATTAACATAGGTCTTCAATACTTTTGTTATGTACTTGCATTTAAATTTAGCATGCTTTACACTTATTAAACTTGTTTCCATATTCTTTAATAATTCCCTCCACCTATTCACACATATTCAAGTGAGGTCACTTTGAGATTTTAAGTTCGGGGAACATAGTATATATCTCAAAATTTTATTTTTTGCCACAAAAATCCAAACACAATAAAACCATACAACCCCTTTTTGCTTTCATACCTTTCTACACCTACAATATTTTTGTTGTCAATTCCCTAGATTCTAAACCAATTTGAAACTAATTCAATCCAAGTTAAGGTAATACAGAGGAGAAAAGGGATGTAACAGTTGCAATTATAGTGAAAAAGTGCATGCAAGTGTAGCAAAATAGAGAGGGTTTGAGGGTGGTTGAATTTCCAAAGGCTTGAGCAGAGTCAGGATATTTTCACCATGGGAGGTGATATAATCAGAAGGGAGCCATCAACACACACACAAATATTGGAGGATGGGTTAGTTCTGCCTATTTTCACAAGGGCGGGATGGTTGGACTACTTCCTAAAATTGACAAAGTTTAATGAAGACATGACGAGGCAATTTGCAGCTACATTGTAACATGATGAAGCCACTATCAAGGGTTTGAAAGTGGATGCCTTAGAAGCTAGAATTGCATAAGTGTCTGGTCTACTGAGGAATGGAGCCAAATTCCCTGTGAAAGCAAATGCAGTTGCTAAGTTTAGGGAGGTAAGAGAGAATCTCAATTCATCATCACAAGGTACAAAAATATTGTTAGTTCCCTAGATATGGACCTCTTGTGCTTCCTATATTATTAAATATATCGCATGTGATGGGAGACAATCCCTTCAGTACACTATGCATTTTAAGTTACTAAGTCATCTTTGTCACCATAGATTGGTAAATATACCTAATTTGTTTTACAATTTGCTCAAAAGTATGTGAGCTTAATATCAGAGGAAAATAAATTATTTAGCTTTGTCACACTACTGCTTAGTAACCTTATTAGTGAAAAGGAGCCTTAGGGTTCAACATCCATAGGTGTATTGGGAGAGTTTTCCAATTTGTAAATATATTAACCATATTTTGGAGGAACCAATAGTTCCTGAAAAACCTAGATTCACCTGTTGTATCCCTAAGAGACATGCCCCCTATTTCAACTGTTGCTTCACCTACCCACAACAGAGATGAACTAGAGGATCAAAGTGTGCAAGGATCACCACATGCATCAGCTAACCAACTTGCAACAAAAGAAACCTCGACTTCCTCTAGGACACCTAAGACTAGGAAAAAGAAAGGTAGTTCATCATCTGCACCTTCCAAGATACAAAAGAAAAATAAAGATACCAAGAAAAGGAAATCTACCCCACCAAGGCATTCAGGTTGCTTAAGGAAGAAAGGTTCCATGAGAGGGAGCATTGAGAAGCCAAAAGAGGAAACAAGGGATAAGGAGCAAAAATATGTTGAAATATTAGGTACTGATTTAGAATTGAAGGATAATGTGTCTAAGAATGTACATGTGCCTACAAAGAGAAAATGGTATATATCTACTACTTTTGAGTCAGATTCAGAGGATGTTTTGTTGCTAATAAAACAAGAAAGAGAAACCCAGTTAGCCCTGATAGTGAGGGTTTTGAATACATAGGGGATGGAAATGAGCAGTTTTTAAAAGATAAGGAAATGTTTTTGGAAGAAAAAAATGTCAAGAAAGAGTTACAAGAAGCTTTCGAAAGGATCAAACAGCTAGAGGAACTGGTATAGACTTATGAGAAAAGGGACAAAGAAAGGGAAATGAAGATACAAGAGTTGGAGGAAAAGTTACAAACATATGGACATGGGACCAATTAGACCTATTGGCACAGTTTTCCCTGGTCAAAGCAGGGAATAAAGAGCTTGTGGAAAAAAATAGGAGGCCCCCTACTATGCAAACTCTAGCTTATCATACAACCTTGTCCCTAATGGCTCTCTCAAAAGCCAGTGAGGAATGCCTGAGAAACACTTGAGACTCTTGGTACGTTTTAGGGTAACAGAACAAGGTTTGAAATAATTAAACCTTATACTCTTCAGGTGCTACTAGACCTAGGTAGGTGTACCTATAACAAATGAAGTAGACTTAACCTATGATCTTCCTTCCTACAACAATTTATCCACAATGGCATATGGAAGTGGATAAAATGGATCAAACTTGGAATAAATTGTATACTAAAATGAAGACTAAATCCTAATATGCTCAACTAACAGATGTTAAAAAAAAATGAATGAGATTGAATGATGTGAATGGTGAGACCAGTGCCTTATAGGGTATGCAGAGTCAAGAGAAATCTGAGATAAGTACTCTGTTCTGGCAAGAATTCAAGCTATTCAGCATATGATTTGGTTTATAGCTTGTATAAACATGCAAGATTATAATTACCAAGTTCTTCTTAAATGGTCCAATTGATATCTTCTAATTACTATGATCAACTTAGAGGATTTAATCTTTACTGGAAAGAACCAATTAATTGATCACACAGTTACAACAAATGTGTACTAACAAACTGGAGGTAAACTTGTTACACCAATTCAAACAATCAGAGAACATCACAATTGGAGACAACTTCGATAATATTTTCAATAAACACGACCAACAACTGATACCAGAAACAATTGCAACACATCAAAAGACTTCCATTGATATCTCCATGATTTTACATATGCAACATAATCTCATTTTTTGCGGAACATTGTGTTCCTCTGAACTATATCTATTCTATCCTACTGTTTTACCTACTACTTCATTTACAATTGAGAGTGATTATTTATACATTAGTATCCGAATAGGCACATCGTTTCATATTCCAATATCGGCAAACAGTTGCAATTAGGAATTTTCATGTTGGCCACAGTGCATAAGACTTCATCAATCATTCGCTGTAACATCCTTGTGAGTATACCGAAGGAAAAAATATCACTGATCATCCCTTTGGTCTTCTGTGCCTCACCGTAACACACCTGAGTTGTGAAGACATCATATCGAAAACCCCTAAAACACCATTTGTCTCCCGTGCATCGTTGTAGCATTCTGTTTGTCACAATGAAGCCATATAGTATTCTTTTATTCCCTTTCAGTTTCTTCTTCGTATTCATTATAGCTCATCTAGGTCAGTGAGATATCATAGAGATTACAATACGTTTTGCCGATATGTACTTCTTGTGCCTTCCATTCACTGAGACCCAAGGAGCCTCTCACCGGAATGCACCTTGTTCTAACTCACTGTGGTTGTAACTTAATGGTGTCGAGAAGACCTTATAGAGAACCCACCTTGTTCCGCTGAAAGTTCCTTTATCTCTCGAGTCGCCAAGACAATAGTAAACTCCTGCCAACAAAGTCCCCCTGTGCTCCATCAGCGAGACCGGGCACCTCCCCAAGACATTTTAGTTTTCTTATCGACTGAAATAAGTCTTACCAATGAAGCCATTCATCAGCAAGACAATGAGCCTTCGAAGAGACTCATACCGATTCCAAAAGTTACACCAAACCCATTCCTTCATCTCATTTGCTGAGACTTATCCCGATGTGCTCTATCGGTGAAACACCCTGATTTCATTGAAACTCTTGCCGAAGACCACCTCTCCATAGATCGCCAAGGAATTTCAGTTTTCTTACCAACTGAGTCCACCTATCACTGATGACCCCCTTCACATCTTATCGACAAGACACTACTCCGATATACTTTAGTCTCATCGATGTACATTCCTCATCCTCAATCGGTAAGACAATGCTCAATCACCAAGACCACCTACTGAAAACCTTTAGCTTGGCCAAAACATTTCCACATGTGCCAGTCAGAGAGACAAAATATTTTCACTGTGACCTTACGCCGATACTCATCAATTTGGCCAAAATGAATACTTGTGCATAGTCAGTATGACATGTGGAGATTGTCGTGACATTATATCAATGCCTCAATCCTTTGCCGATAGAACCTTTAATACACCTTTCGACAAGACATTCATTCTCTATGACCTTCACCTAAATATGACTCCTATTCCAATATGTGTCTTTCAAACACGGGTCGGTGAAACATGACGCGTTCGGTGAAGCATTACACCGATGATCCTGACTCATGCCGATATGAACACTCCCTTCGTTGAGACGATGAAACTGTTATGCCGATAACTGCCAGTGAATGAAATTCAGTCACCATGACATTAAAACATCTTGCCGATAGGCAACATAGATTTTTTGCTAGCAGAAGACACAACATGGATTGGGGAGAGCCTAATGAACTCACGCTGATAGGCACCAGAATGCAAAAGATGCGTGACTCAATGGATTCGATGGGCAACATGGGCAAAATATGAGCAAAATGATATGAAAATAAACCCCTACATTTATGAAAAGGATTCCAATGGAAACTTAAGGTTATGGAAAACATGTGAAAAAGCTTAGAAATTTATAGTTCCAATAGTGGCTTCATCTGGGGATGAATGGAAATGGAAATGAAGCATGAAGGAACGAATGCAAAATGAATGCAAGATGGAGGTGAATGCAAAATGGAAATGCACCAGAACCCTAAACTAATATGCATGGAAAAGAAATTTAGAGAGGATACACAAGAGTTGTCCATGCACTGGCAACCCTCAATCCTCCGTGTTTCAATTTCACCTTTCCTAAGTTGATACAATCTGAAACTCAAACCAAGCCTTCCCCTGTCAAACACCTGGTTTTGTGTTGAGTTCATCAAATTCTTCCTGAAGATACTCATGCAATCCTTCTTGTCACTGTTATTGCAAGTTCTTAGAGTATCATCATGCTCGGTTTGGCCCAAAATCCCTACACCATCCTGTAGTTCAAATTCTTCAACATCTTGGGACAAACCCCTGTTATTTTCAACATTCAAGATGCATGCATATGAAATACAATATTCCTTATTATCTTTCTCACTGTTATGGATCATAAAGCATTCACTCAGCTGTATTAAAATTTCACAATCAAAGTGCCCCTCTTGAGAAACAAAAAATTATGTTAGACCAACATTGTCTAAAACAAGCAAATCTGAAACCCTTTGCATTTCTTTGATACCCCTATGACTCAAACCTTCAATATTAAGCATATATGAACCAATCAAATCTGGAACATTATCATCCTTGGTATGCAGACAAATGTCTTCTCCACATGAGTTAGAAATTTCAAAAACACATACCTCATTCTGAACAGACACATGCATTTGGCCAACCTCAAAGGTTTCACTATCAACTTGAGAAAGGCACTGAGAATCATATGAATCATTGCACAAAAAAATTTCACTGTCAAAACAAATGCAAGTTGGATAAAGAACTTCAGGATCAGCTTCATGTGTATATCTCTGATAGTCAAGAGTCAGCAAATCTAAAATTTGCTCACAGCTGAGTAAACACGTTTCCACATTTTCATTATTACAGTCATACTCATCACTTTTGTCATCATCAAAAAGAGGCCCAGGATCAACTGAGAATGAAAAATTACCAGCACAGTCACTTGTTCCATAACTTGACACATCACTTTGTTTATCTAAAAATACCTTTTGCTCAACATCAAGTGGATCTGAAAATACCTGAAATTCATTCTGGGGCAAACCTTTGCAAAAAATTATCTGATCCTCTTTTAAATCTTCATCATGCCATGGGCCTGAAATTTTTTGGAAACCATTCTCAAATTTACAACCCTCCTCTTCATCGCATGTATCGTTGTAGCTTTCAACTGCAGCTAGAGGCATTGTAAATTCACTATCAACATTTCCCATTGCCTCTTCATCCTGATCCTCATAAGAGGTAAAAGGATCCCCTTGCTGCAGATCAAAATCCTCAGGTGTATCTTCAAAATCTGAACACTCATTTGATCCCTCATAACACACACTACTCTCCCTGTCACAATCTGTCAAGCAAGAGAGATATCTTGTACCTTCATCTTTATTATGCAAGCTATCACAGGAATCATACTGACTTGCACATACCTCATCATCTATTGGATGCATTGCTTGATCAATTCCTCTATACTCATCAGAAATACAACAATTGGAATCAACATTGGTAGTGTCCCCATACCCTTTCCTCTCCATGGCATCAATGAACTTATTCAAGTGATCACAAACTTGTTGTATTGATAATTCTGACCAATGAACTGAATTAGGCTCCCATACCTTTATGAATTGCTCAGTAAACATGGTCCTTGTAGGCCTATGGTGAGAAGGTAACTGTATACAAATTTCTCTCATTCTATTGTACAGAGAAGTGAAATCTTCTCCACCATACCTCCTTATGTCAAGAAAAGCATCCCAAAGACTTTTGAAATATTCATCATCTCTAGATTGTTGGTTCTGATACATACCTTGTTGCAGATTCTGGCTAATATCTCCAAGTGAATCAGAATTGTGTTGCCCTTGACATTGATCACATTGACATTCTTGATAACTGCCAATTGCATTTGACACTGATCGCACTGGCATTCTTGATAATTTTCCAATCTTTGTCCAGACAGGATAAGCATTTTCTTGCTTTAATGGATGTGGAGGATAAGTGCTCTGCTGTGCATGATATGTATCGCCTCCATTGTAGAAATTTCCATTTGTAATATCAGGTGCTTGAGGGGCCCAATATCTTCCTGCATCTGTATATTCATTATGGTCCAATTGCAGCCTTTTCCTCTTGCCATTCTTCTATTTCCTTTCTCTGAGACTCATACAGTGCTTTGACCTCCTCAAAAGTTAAAGATTCATAATCAACTTGAGGAGTGTCATAATCAATAGGTCCGCCCTGATTACCCTCCATTTTCAGATCATTGAGGATCTTTTTCCTATCATATTTGAACAAATGCAATGTTTCTTTCAGAGTCGCCACCTACTTTTCCAAAAGTAGGAAAATGATTACTTTTGATCTTTTCCCCAGCGGAATCACCCCTTCTGAATCTTCTCAAATTATAACCTTTTCTTTAATGACTCTATAATGTGGTCTTCAACTGAATTTTCTGATATGTTTCCCCAGTAGAGTCGCCAATTTGTTAGCTCTCAAAAACGCAGGCAAGGATACCTCAAGAGGTTTCCAATCTCTTGGTACGTTTTAGGGTAACAAAACAAGGTTTGAAATAATTAAACCTTCTACTCTTCAGGTGCTGCTAGACCTAGGTGGGTGTACCTATAACGGATGAAGCAGACTTAACCTATGATCTTCCTTCCTACAACAATTTATCCACAATGGCATATGGAAGTGGACAAAATGGATCAAACTTGGAATAAATTGTATACTAAAATGAAGACTAAATCCTAATATGCTCAACTAATAGATGTAAAAAAATATGAATGAGACTGAATGATGTGAATGGTGAGACCAGTGCCTTATAGGGTATGTGGAGTCAAGAGAAATCTGAGATAAGTACTCTGTTCTGGCAAGAATTCAAGTTGTTCAGCATATGATTTGGTTTATAGCTTGTATAAACATGCAAGATTATAATTACCGAGTTCTTCTTAAATGATCCAATTGATATCTTCTAATTACTATGATCAACTTAGAGGATTTAATCTTTACTGGAAAGAACCAATTAATTGATCACACAGTTACAGCAAATGTGTACTGACAAACTGGAGGTAAACTTGTTACACCAATTTAAACAATCAGAGAACATCACAATTGGAGACAACTTCGATAATATTTTCAATAAACACGACCAACAACTGATACCAAAAACAATTGCAACACATCAAAAGACTTCCATTGATATCTCCATGATTTTACATATGCAACATAATCTCATTTTTTGCGAAACATTGTGTTCCTCTAAACTGTATCTATTCTATCCTACTGTTTTACCTACTACTTCATTTACAATTGAGAGTGATTATTTATACATTAGTATCCGAATAGGAACATCGTTTCATATTCCAATATCAACAAACAGTTGCAATTAGGAATTTTCATGTCAGCCATAGTGCATAAGACTTCATCAATCATTCGCTGTAACATCCCCGTGAGTATGCCGAAGGCAACAATATCGTTGATCATCCCTTTGGTCTTCTGTGCCTCATCGTAACACATCCGAGTCGTGAAGACATCATATCGAAAACCCCATTTGTCTCCTGCGCGTCGCTGTAGCATTCCGTTTGTCACAACGAAGCCATATAGTATTCTTTTATTCCCTTTCAGTTTCGTCTTCGCATTCGTTATAGCTCATCTGGGTCGGTGAGATATCACAGAGATTACAATACGTTTTGCCGATATGTACTTCTTGTGCCTTCCATTCGCCGAGACCCAAGGAGCCTCTCACCGAAATGCACCTTGTTCTAACTCACTGTCGCTATAACTTAATGGTGTCGGGAAGACCTTATAGAGAATCCACCTTGTTCTGCCGAAAGTTCCTTTATCTCCCGAGTCGCCAAGACAACAGTAAACTCCTGCCGACAAAGTCCCCCTGTGCTCCATCGGTGAGACCGGGCACCTCGCCAAGCATTTTAGTTTTCTTACCGACTGAAATAAGTCTTACCGATGAAGCCATTCATCAGCAAGACAATGAGCCTTCGAAGAGACTCATACCGATGCCAAAAGTTACACCGAACCCATTCCTTCATCTCATTCGCTGAGACTTATCCCGATGTGCTCTATCGGTGAAACACCCTGATTTCGTTGAAACTCTCGCCGAAGACCACCTCTCCATAGATCGCCAAGACATTTTGGTTTTCTTACCGACTGAGTCCACCTGTCGCTGATGACCCCCTTCACATCTTATCGGCAAGACACTACTCCGATATACTTTAGTCTCACCGATGTACATTCCTCGTCGCCAGTCGGTAAGACAATGCTCAATCGCCAAGACCACCTGTCGAAAACCTTTAGCTTGGCCGAAACATTTCCACATGCGCCAGTCGGAGAGACAAAATGTTTTCGCTGTGACCTTACGCCGATACTCATCAATTTGGCCGAAATGAATACTTGTGCACAGTCGGTATGACATGTGGAGATCGTCGTGACGTTATATCGATGCCTCAATCCTTTGCCGATAGAACCTTTGATACGCCTTTCGACAAGACATTCATATTTTGCTATGACCTTCACCCGAATATGACTCCTATGCCGATATGTGTCTTTCAAACACGGGTCGGTGAAACATGACGCGTTCGGTGAAGCATTACACCGATGATCCTGACTCATGCCGATATGAACACTCCCATCGCCGAGACGATGAAACTGTTATGCTGATAACTGCCAGTGAATGAAATTCAGTTGCCATGACATTAAAACGTCTTGCCGATAGGCAACACAGACGTTTTGCTAGCAGAAGACACAACATGGATCGGGGAGAGCCTAATGAACTCACGCCGATAGGCACCAGAATGCAAAAGATGCGTGACTCAATGGATTCGATGGGCAACATGGGAAAAATATGAGCAAAATGATATGAAAATAAACCCCTACATTTATGAAAAGGATTCCAATGGAAACTTAAGGTTATGGAAAACATGTGAAAAAGCTCAGAAATTTATAGTTCCAAGCATCCCTAGGATATCAATTGTGGAAGGTTACTTAGGAGTTTTCCAAATAGAAAGAGAATTGGAAAAAGGAAAAAGAAGCCATAATTGTAGAACATACTAGAATACTGGAGGGTAAGGATATGGAATTAAAAATGTTAGCAATTAAGGTGGAAGAGGTAGTAGATAAAGTTGCCCAGATTGTCAAATGCAAACCCCCAACTAGAACCTATGCTTTGTTTTTACAAGAGAAATTATTAAGTTTCCAGTTCAATAAACTGATAATTAACCAATCAATTTCCATGAGCATGAAATTTTATTTCTTAAATATTTTTTTTGATGTCACAACGGAGGAACATGATCAATTATGTGAATATTATTTGCATAATTATGTAGTGTCAGAGGATACAAAATGGAAGCCCTTGATGTTTGTAGGGGATTTACAATTGAGAGCACTTGCATCCTATTTCAAAAATGAAAAATTTAGGGGTGAACTTATGGAAGAATATATGTAGAGAGAAAAATTAGTTGCTCTTCCAATAAGGAAGGAATCCAAGAAACTTGATATGATCATAGATGAATGGATAAAAAAATTGGATCACAAAGGTGTAGGAAGAAAGATTATGAGTCTAAGGATGAAGGCCTACAAAAGGATGCAAATATTAATTGTTGGAATTGCTCATTATTGCTACAAGTATGTGTAGGAAATATGGGATAGCTTGACTCTTGAGCTACAGAGAAAAGAGCCCCATTCAACACACAATTTTATGGAAGGTCTTGAAAGGACATGTAGATATATGGATGTTGCCAAGGACAAGGGAGTTGAATGGGTACCACTCACTTTTTAGCCACCAATACTTCTTTATCTAGTATCACACTGGACATGAGACAAACATGAGGAATGTGAGAGGGTTGAAATTAACATAATGAGAAGACTTGCATGTTACAAAGGCTTTTATTTGAAGTAGGCTAAATGAGTGGACAATGTTACACACTTCAGAGAGATTACCTTGCACTACAGCCTCCGACCCTAGCTAATTTTCTTAAGGACAAGCAAAAGGGTAGTTGGGGGGAATGATGAGCCCAAACATTAGTTAGCTTTCTTATATTTTTTATACTAGTTCACAAACATTACCAGACATTTCTCCTATACATGTTCATACATTATGTTATATTTTATACTTATTATGCAACCTTGAACCTACTTTAAAGTATATAAAAATATAGTTATATGTGATGGTTAATGCATAATTTATGTGTGTATATGTATGAAATGTTCAATTGATATTTATGCTTAGTTATGGTTGTAAGTATTTTGTGCATGTTTTGTGAACTAACTCTTGCAGCTGGAGGAGGTGGACCGTAGCCCGCAACAACTGCGAGGTGCAATCCACAACCAAAGGAGTTCCTCAACAACAAAACAAGGGAGGTTCCAGAATAAATGGAACACAACAACTACAACATGGAGGCACTTAATAAAGATGGTTGTGCATCATTATGATGTATAATAAAGACACTGGGGGAGAAGAACCCTACTACAATTGGGATTCTAACATAACTGATTTGAGCATTGAACATTTTAAGTTTTTTTATAATAGAATTATAATCCTATTAGGACTCTTCTTCCTTTTTTAGTTGCAGTTTAGATTACTAAGTCATTATCACACTTTGATGTCTAGGGAGTGGTGATTAATGGTTTCAATTTAGAGTCATATTTCAATAAAACTCCCCTGTGCCTATATGTATAGCTCGGCGGTTGAGGTTTTAAGAGTTAGTCAATTAATTTAGTTTTTTGTTCCAAAGCAATTATAGTTGCCAAATACTTTTCAATTAGTTATTATTCCTTATGCAGACAATGTTATTGTTCAATCATGGTTTTCAATGAATAAGCTATCTCAAAATCTTATGTGATCTTTTGGATTGTGCAATGAATGGTTTGAGTTATTATGAGTATGTTGATCTAAGAAGTTAGATTTGGTTTAGATTAGTGAAGATAGCTACTTGAGAAAGGGCCACTCAAGGTAACTATCCTTCACTTTATTTCTTGCTATTTCATTTCCATTTTAGTTGTTACTTCATAAATGCAAGTTGTGATAAATAGATTCTTTATGTCATGGTCATTAATGGATTCATGAATAATTCTTATTTCTCAATTTTATCATAATTGCTTGAGTGTGTTGTACTCCGAAATATAGTATAGGTTTAGTTATTAGTTCAATTAATTTCCAATATTCTTTTCTGAACAATAGCTAGTTACAGTCTTATATTGTATGTACTCGTAGCAATAGTGCTAACTTTACTTTCTTTATTGTTTTGCAATTTCATGATTTTCCAACAAGTGTAACATCTATAATAGGATGAATTAGGTAGTTTTAAGTATTTGGAAGCACATATAGTGCCAGTACCATCACAAGCCTACTAGCCCTAGTCAATAATTCAATGAAGGTCTTTCTGAAGGTTTAAGTGGACTATTCAGTTTTGTTTCCCCTCTGAATTGTGTGATTGCCACCAAGTTTACTAAACATTAGTAGGGAATCTACACAAACTATGGATTTTGCATGTGGAAAGCTTCCAAGTCTATGAAACATTCAGAATGAATGATAGAGATTCATCATGGGTCAATCTAGGCAGTGGGAACCCCATCAACTGCATTTATGGTGGCATAATTTCCCTTGTAATATTTAATTAGACCTTTGTGTGAAAGCATTTTCAATAGTTTGAATAGATGTATTTTGGGTTAGAAAGGAAAAGAGAAAGTTGCAAGGTAAAATTCAAAATCAATGGAATGATAGGAAAACTATAGAGGTGAGTAAAAATGTGTTCTAAGGGTTTCAAGATTGAAACTAGGAAATTAGCAGGTTTTCAAGTCCACAAGGGACCTTGGAAATAGGTTTGAAAGTGTAAGGGAAGTCAACAAACATGGAAAAATAAAATGAGTGAGTGAAACTAGTGAGATTTAGGGGTGGAAGGAAATAGGAAATCGAGAACAAATGCAAAGGTGCAAGTTTCTCTCAATGGTCCAATCTACTAGGGGGGGAGGAATTTAGAACTAATGATGGGAAAAGGGGAAGTTCATAGATTGCATCCCAAGAGGGACCATGGACTTAGGAAGAGATGGTATAGTAAGAAATAGGTTGTCTTGGGGATAAAAAGGTGATGAGGAATGAGGAGTGACTAGGAAATGGTAAAATACAGGAATCGTGGACATCAGGATAAATATTAAGGTGAAAAGTTATTATGGGATCTTAGGGTCTGAAGGGGGCATAAGAAATTGAGGGTCGGGCCAAAGGATGAGAAAAGCATGTGGGATGGAACAAAGGGAAGAACGAAGAAGAGTTCTTGTAATTGTTGAACTGGAATTGGGACCAAGGGGAGAAAGAAAGAAGGTGCCATGGTGACTATTTTTAGAGAGGGATTAAAAACCGTGACATGGAAGGAATGGGGAAAAAAAAAACATAGGGAGCAAAGTGAACTTGGCACCATGGATCAATGTTAAAGTTCACTGTTCACCAAAGAATCCAACACCTAAGGAAGAAAGAATGAGAATGGGGTTAGGATGCAAGAAGGAATTGACACTAAGGAGTCAAGAAGAGAGGAAGGATTGGGTCTAAAGGAGGAGGAAAAACTAGAAGCATGGGATTAGGGCATCACTTGGAACAAGGACCAAGATAGTGCAAAGGATAAAGTTATGGAGATCGAGGAATAGGGAGGACTTGGAACCAAGGAATTGGAGCTAAATTATAGAGATCACCCACAAGCCCAAGGCCTGGTGAAGAAGAGAAAAGGGAAATGGGGAAAGAAGAGGAATGGGGATTGGAAGTAGAGATGTACAACAAGAAAGATAAGTAGACTAGTGAGCAATGAAGGAAAAGAGGGATCAAGAATTGGGGGTTAGGGATTACCTAGGTAAGGGGAAGGTTGAAACTGTAATGGAAAAAGGAACTTAATATAAATTATTAGGGTTTTGGGGATTGGGAAGAAGGAATACCAAGTACCCAAGTAAGAATGAGCCTAAAAAATTTGACACAAGGAAATAATGCAAGGAGTTGGGGTTTCAAAGATGGTAAGGAACATGTGCTTGAGGAAAGGGATGGTAAAAAATCCTATGCTAAAAGGAAAATAACTAGGGTTTTGAAGATCAAGGGTGCCAAGGAAATGGTACCAAAGGAAGAAAAGGTTTGAAACTCCAATGCATGAAAGATTTAACATAAAAGATTAGGGGTTTAGGGAGATGTTATTCCCTTAATCTTAAAGTGTACATATGATTATGAGTAGTTAGCTTGTGACTAAATTAACTCTTAATTAAGCCATATTATCATTATTATATTGTTATTTATTTATTTATGTCACCCTAGAGCTTATATATGATTATCTATACAGCACAGGTGATATCCCAGGTATAAGTGGGGTATATATAAGAGGTAGCGAGTCATATTTGTTCATCAAATTGTGAGTTGTATTCTCATTGGAGAAATTTGGAGGTTTTCCCCCTCAAATTGGATTGTTTTGATTAGAGGGAAAAATAGGTTTTGAATGGACCCAAAACCATATAAAAATAGGTTTTGGAGGGACCCAAAACCCAAACTAGGAAGATCAAGCTACCAACAGAAAAAACCAAAAACAACTAGCAACGAAACAGAGGCAAAACCTCACCCCAAACCAACAGTAAAACCCAGCTGCCAACCACAAAACTAAGATTTTACAGGGATCTCAAACCCATGGGTTTTGGCAAGGACCTTAAACCCAAAGACTCCACCTATAACTGCCAGGCAGCAGCAAACCAGTCAATCAAGAAAATCAGACTCTCCATACCACTAGTTGAAACAACTAAATCATAGATAACCATGAGAACAGAAAAAATAGACCCCAATAACACTTCCTCTCCACATCTATAGGAGAATCCACCGCAAACACTCAAGGCTCCATCAATATTCCATAAAAACTAGTTCTCTCCACCTCTATAGGAGAAAAACCCACACTCATCCTTGCCACAATAGCCACAAAACTCCTGCAAACCAACACTCCACGTAGATAGGAATGGAATCCACCTCAATGGGAGATGCAGGAGCCAACCTTTAGCAATATAATACACCTCAACCACAAAGGGAGAGGACTCCACCTCCATAGGATAGGTCTCCACCTCAAAAGAAGACCTAGCATCCAGAGAGAAGGCATAGATAGTAGTAGAAAGAAAGAATATAGCACACAACAACAACAACAACATTTGGGTCAATAGAATAAACTCTGAGAGCCACCCAACCCATAGTGCCTCCAAAGGCACCAAGAAAAGCTTCAACAACAAGAACTCCATCGAACAAAATTGAACTAGCACAATCTCAGTAAACGAGAGCTTAACCATAAACATTGCAAAGACATCCATAAGCTTCAAGAAAATATGGGTCTTGAGATAAAATATAGGAAGCCACCCAGCCAATAGAACCAACTCATAAAAAATGTCTTCCAAGAAAGACACACACCCCCTCCAAATGACCCAAAAGGGGAGCCATACCAACCAAACTAAAATGGACCTTTCAGAAACATGCTTCCAACAACAACAAGGAGGGACACAAACCACTCCATAACAACCCCCAAATCAGAAAATAAAAATAAAAATTGAAGAACAACCTCCAGAGGCACACCCAACCCAATACCAGGCAAGGGAACAAAGAAAGTAGAGCACCAGAGGGCAGAAAGATAACCCACAACCAAAGAGAGCACTCCCCACAGGGAACCCAAACACCCACACCTACAGATGGGTCAATCCGGAACAACAACCCCCATTCATAAAATATACACAACATAGAGCAAGATGGGACAACCATGTGTTGATGAAAATCAAGGTGAAGAAAGCTTGCAATATGAACTTAAATGAGTGAATACAAATCTGAAATATGTAGATTAACCTTAGCCTTAGTGTGAAGAAAGAATGAGAGGAGAGAGAGATAGAAAAAATATAACACATGCAACAACAGATTTACGTGGAGAAACCCCAAAGGGAAAAAACTCCACCACCGAAAGAGAGGCAAGTATATTACTAATAATCTAAAATATTAGTGCAAAATAGACTTCTCTTATCATTTCCACGCAAATCCGGTACCCTTTACCCTACAAAGGCGGATTAAATAACTCCCCAGCTCAAGGCCTCAATATATAGAGATTTGTGAGGGATGAAAAGCCACCATGGTTTCACCAAACAATAGGCAATACCACCTAGAAAACCCACGCCTCCCTTCTTGGAAATGGTCAAAATACCAAAATAGCCTCTTCTGAGGATGCTCTTATAGGTTTGTCATAAGGCATCTTTCATGCATGGGTGCCCGGGGTCCAAAAATAGCATATTTTGTCATAGGAATTTGTCATACTATCATAGCATCTTATGACAACTGTCATGCATGTCATAGATGATCTTACAACACCCTATTTTGACCCAACAACCTTATTTTAGAAGATTCCAAGGTAGGACGCCTAGCTATCTTGTCCTTTTCCAAAAGGAAAAATGGTAACGGTAACACTGCATTTACATTATCTCTTTCACCACTATTGGTCAAACAGTTTCACCTCTTATGGGTAAATGTACAAAACACTTTAGGAGAATAATAAATTAAAGGATTTACAAGGTTGATGACACCTAAATCCTAACATTCTCCCACTTGACATCATACATTGTAAATTACACCCATAGAGATACAATTACATAGAATTAACTACAGTGATCAAGGCCCATGGCCTTTCTACACCAAGAGAATTTTTTTGTGGTGACTGGATTTGTAAGAGAATCTGCAACATTATCCAAAGTGTCAACTTTTTCAATCAAGACCTGTCCATTCTCAATCATTTCTCGCACAAAGTGATATTGAACATCAACATGCTTAGTACGAGCATGATACATAGGATTTTTAGCTAAACATATGGCACTCTGACTATCACATCCGATCCTCACTATCCTACAATCAAAACCAATACCATTACCAAGTCTTTGTAACCAAACTGCCTCCTTAGAGGGATGTGTAGCAGCCATATACTCTGCTTCAATGGTAGACAAAGCAACTGTAGGTTGTCTTTTACTCATCCAACTCACTGCTCCTCCAAACAAAGTAAACACATAGCCACTAGTGGACCTTCAACTGTCCAAGTCACCTGCCCAATCTGCATCAACAAAACCCTGTATGTCCAATGACTTATCAACATTGTCACTACCATGATAAACCAAACAGTAATCGAAATTTCCTTGCAAATATCTAAATACCCTTTTAACAAATGTCCAATGTTCTTTACCAAGGTTAGACTTAAACCTGCTTAGAACTCCCACTGCTTGGGCTATATCTGGTCTAGTACAAACCATTGCATACATTAAACTACCGATAGCACTAGCATAAGGAACTTTAGACATTTCATCAATATCATCATTCGATTTAGGACACATGTCTAAATTCAACTTAGTACCAACAGGAAATGGAATATTTACTGGTTTCTGATCCTGCGCATATTAAACCTTTGCAAAATAGTGTTAACATACTTACTCACGACTTAACAAAGCTTTATGTGAACCCGATCCTAATGATTTCTATCCAAGAATATGTTAGCAGCCCTAAATCATTCATATCAAATGTGCGAGGAAAGATGAGTTTTAAGTTCCCCTAATCATTTCCTTATTGTTACCAATGAACAACATATCATCCACATATAAGACAATAATCGGTAGCCGATCATCAATAACTTTAAAGTAAACACGGTGATCCTCATCACTTCTAACAAAACCCATATTTAATGCAAATGCATCAAACTTCTAGTACCACATCCTAGATGACTGTTTCAAACCATATAGAGACCTTTTTAACCTGCAAACCAAGTGTTCTTTTCCTTTCACAACAAAACTGTCAGGCTGTTGCATATAAATTTCTTCCTCTAGATCCCCATGCAAGAAAGCAGTTTTAACATGATCCATTTGTTCTATTTCTAAATCATAAGCAGCAACAATGGATAAAATGAATCTAATAGAGGTTAACTTAGCAACAAGAGAGAATATTTCACCAAAATCAACTCCCTCTCTCTGGGAGTAGCCCTTGGCCACTAATCTGGCCTTGTACCGTTCCAACTTTCTGTCTGCACCAAACTTCTTTTTATATATCCACTTACAACCAATGGCCTTTCTTCCTTTGGGAAAACTAACAAGATCCCAGGTGTCACAGTTTTTCAAAGACATCATCTCATCATGCATGGCCTACATCCAAGACTCACATTCTTCTGAAGAGAGAGCCTCCCTGAAAGATCTAGGTTCATCATCAGTACATAACAAAGCAAATTTACAACGAAAATCAGGTGGGCTATACCTGTCAACTGGATTTCGTTGTCTTGTGGATCTTCTCAAAGGTGGAGTAAGAGATTCCTCCTCATGTTCATCCTCATTGTTTTCAACTTCTTATGTTACAACAGATTCGTCAGAACTCTCTTCTTCTTCTCCATCTTCTTGTCCATCTCTCTATTCTTCCACATGTGCATCTTCTTGATTAGTTTCAAAATGCACTGTTTTTGACTTTTCCTTTGGTTGCACATCTTCAGAGTTAGCTCTAAATTCCCTGAAAATAACATCTCTAGAAAATATCATCTTTCATGTTAATTTGGATTCCAAAGTTTATAACCTTTAACATTTCACCATAACCTACAAAGATCGTTTAGGATTTGGGATCTAATTTAGACCCTTCTCTTGGGGCACATGAACAAAAGCCTCACAACCAAAGACCTTAAATGTGGCTGAGGCTTTTACCAATCCACATTTTCATAAGGAGTTTTATCAACAACAACTTTACAAAGGATCTATTAATTAAATAACAAAGCGATTTACCAAGCATTACGCCCAAAAGCATTTATCTAACTTAGCACTACTTAACATGCTCCTAGCTCTTTCCATTGTCTTATAGTTCATTCTTTTCACGCTACCCCATTTTGTTGGGGTGTGTAAAGGTGTAGTCTTTGCCTAACAATTCCTGCATGTTGCAAAACTCATCAAATTCCTTAGAACAATATTCACCCCATTGTCGGATCTCAATACTTTTATCTTATAATATGTTTGCTTTTCAGCCAATGCCTTAATTCCTTAAACTTGTGGTGAAGAAAATTTAGATTTTGTATGCATAAAATAAATCCAAAATTATATCTTGGTAATCATCGATGAAGGAAACATAATAGCGGATCTACTTACCCAAAGAATCTGTATCCACTAGACCACAAACATCCGAATGAATAAGTTCTAACAATCCATTAGCTTTATTAGTTCCTTTAGGAAATGATGACCTGTTTTGTTTACCAAACACACAATCCTCACAGAAATCATTTTTACCAACAAAATAATCAAAAATACTATCTACTAGTTTCTTATCAAGTATGGTCCTAAGACCTTTTTCACCAATGTGACCCAATCTATGGTGCCACAACATACATGCATTTTTAGTGCTAGTTACAAAAGAGGAGTTACAAAAAGTAGAGGCATGTAGCATAAATAAATTCCCTGTTCGAGATCCTTTAGCAACCACCAAACTTCCCCTTACCATCCTGCAACCAGACTTGTAAAATGTCACATGCATCCCAGAATCATTCAACTTGGAAACCAAAATTAAACTTTTTGTAAGTCCTGGAATATGTAAAACATCATCAAGGGTTTTAACCCTCCCATCACTGAAACACAACTTTACCTTTCCTTTACCAATAACCTTTTGTGAGCTATTGTCACCCATGAAGACCTCTCCTCCATCATATTCTTTGTATGTAGAAAACCACTCCTTATGAGGAGTCATATGGAAGGAGGCACCTGAATCAATAGGCCAAGCATCATTACAAACTGTGTTAGCTGAAATAATCAAAGCATCAGAATCACCGTTATCAGAGGAATTTTCCATGGAGGAATCTGCATTCTTTTTCTTATTTCTACTTTCCTTCTTCACATGTCCCCATTTACCACAGTTCCAACACTTCACTCTGCTATTTCCAGGGGTCTTAGATCGTCCTTTAGACTTATCCTTCTTCTTATCCCCTTTAGGATCTTTCTCCTTGGGCCTACCTCGCACATGCAAGGCATCTTGGGAGCCACTATGCATGGTCTTTCTCCTCATCTCCTCTTAAAGAAGTATGAGAATAATATTATCCATCTTAGGTTCTACACCACCACTTGTTATAGCAATAATTAAATTTTCCCAAGATTCCGGCAAAGAGAAAATCAATAAAATGCATTTATCCTCATCTTCTATTTTAACATCAATAGATGCAAGATAACTTATAATAAAATTAAAAGAATTCAAATGTTCAGCAATAGATTCACCATCCTTCATCTTTAATGAATATAAACATCTTTTGAGATACAACTTGTTAGACAAACTCTTACTTTGGTAGATTTCACCTATCTTCCTCCAAAGCTTGTATGTTGTGTCTTCTGAAGAGACATTCAAGAGGAAATAATCTGTGATACACAACCGAATGGTCCCTCGAGCCTTCTTGTCTAACTTATTCCAATCTTCATTCGACAAGGTTGAAGTAGATGGCTTCTTATCAAGTGAAATTGGTAACCACTGATCTCTCCTCAAGGAGATCCTCCACTTTCAACTTCCACATCTAAGTAGCTTAGTTCCATTGAACTGCTTAATATCTAGGCAGGTGGAGGCCATGGTATGCAATCTTTCACAAATCTGAAAAACCCACAACACAAAAGCTCCCACTGCAGCAAAAAACCATCAACACTTTAAAAGGAAAGCATCCCTTCCTTAACAAAATCGTTAGCTCTGATACCAAATGTTGATAATCAAAGTGAAGAAAGCTTGCAATATGAACTTAAATGAGTGAATGCAAATCTGAAATGTGTATATTAACCTTTAGCCTTAGTGTGAAGAAATAATGAGAGAGAGATAGAAAAATCATAATACATGCAACAACAGATTTCACATTGGAAGCAGAGGAAAAAAAAAACTCCACCACCGAAAGAGAGGCAAGTATATTACTAATATTCTCAAATATTACATGCATCAATAGACTTCTCTTATCATTCCCTGTAAAATCTGGCAGCACCCTATTACCCTGCAAAACTAAATTGAATAACTCTAGCTCAAGGCCCCAATATATAGAGATTTGTGAGGATGAAAACCACCATGGTTTCACCAAACAATAGGCAGCAATACCACCTAGAAAAACCCATGCCTCCCTCCTTGAAATGGTCAAAAAATACCAAAATAGCCTCTTACAAATGCTCTTATAGATGTCATAAGGCATCTTTTATGCATGAGCTTTGAGTTAAAATAGCATATTTGTCAAAGGAATGCGTCATACTATCATAGCATCTTATGACGGTGTCATGCATGTCATAGATGCTCTTACAACACCCTATTTAGACCCAACAACCTTATTTTAGA
>VDFB02038577.1:0-12057 GCA_007258455.2 Sequoia sempervirens
CAAACAAACTATCAACATAAATGTTTGAAAGAAAATTTGGCTCGGACAACTCATTCCTTGTTGGAAATGTTATTTTCTAAGAAAGCGAGAATAGAATATCATCTTGGCCTTAACTTCCGATATAATCCGTCGTGCTTGGAGGAAACAAATAAAGCGCACATGTGCACTGTAATGCATATCCAAGAGATTCCTTTCTATCTTCTTGGGAATGGTCTGCACATCTTAAAAATGTGAAAATGGAATCTTTGCTTAGCTCCACATACCCAACATGATTGCTTTTCTCAACTACTACCATGACAAGAAACAAACGCTTACTTTATTAGAAAAAGACAATAAACTCTCATATAGTTCACTACTTTAGAAGATGCTTCTGTACGACAATCATAAAACCTCAACAAATTTTCTTAACGTTTTCAGAATGGTGGAGATTGATGTATCATTTGACATTTTGTCATTTTATCACACTTGTCTAGTAAAATATATTTTACTCCCTTGAAAGATCTATTCTCTTATTGTGGTAAAAGCTTGAGATCTGAATTTTAACTGAACAGCGCTATTCTAACAAATGTTTATTGTTGCATTGATGTCTACAATTCCTTCATCCTCATCTAAAACGGTGGGAGCGGCTCTTCAACGGCTGAACATTTTCTATACTCGAACGCAAACCTTCTTTAAGCTTCATATTATATCTTTTTATTTTGCTTTTACACAATTAAGCTTTGGCTGTACTTGAGGGTCTTATCAAAACTTATCGAAATACTGATTTATATCTTTAAATTACTTTCTCTACGTAATTTTATTATAAGTTTATCAATCTTTGTTCAAATATATCATTACATCAGTCCACAACACAATATGTTATCATTTATTGAAAATTTTATGTAGTAAGTTTATTAATTTTAATCGTAAGGTTTTTTAAATAATATTGTTTATTTTGATTTTCATTTTTATATCTTAAATTTTCATGCTTCTTTTAATAGACAAATCTCTTCTTTTCACTACACATTTTAGAATGTATATTTTTTAATGAGAATTTTATACCCTCTTTTATTTATATGCATAATATAACATTTGATTTCCACTACAATCACACTCATTTCCAAAAGAAAATATTTTAATGGATGTTTATAAAATATTATAAAAATAAAGTATAGTAAAATATATTTGTGTTGTAATAATTTAGCACTGATGTCTAGTGGAAAGTATAATTGAAAAATATAAGTAACTATTTGATATTACTTCATTTGCATATTGAGATTGAGAAAAAATATTAATTATATAGACTAAACTACAAAAATTATAGAAAATTATACTTATTCACCTATCTAGTTTCTATACAAAATAATTCTCTTTAATCTTGCGATAATTCTCTTTAGTGTTATCATGTTGTGATTCTCTAAGTAAAGTATCTATCGACCTCTGAAAAAAGAGATAGTTAAAAATAGTAATAAAATAATTTTTTTATCATTGAGAATTAGACACTTCTTCGATATATAATTTTCTCATTTACCTTATATATTATCCTATAAGTTGTTAATAGCTGAAATAATTCTTTTTCAGTCAAACTTGTGTCTCCTTTATGGTATACAAACAACTTCATCATTTATCCACATTTAAGTCAACCAATTTACATTCCCTAAATAAATAGCACGACCTCTTTGTATCCACATAAATTCTAAAAGAAAATATATAAATATATTGCAACAACATCATGCAACACACGTGTTGTGGATGAAGAAAACATTGAAGGATATTAGAGTATTATATGATGAACCTATTTCTATCTTATGTGATAATATGAGTGTTATCAATATCTCAAATAACCTGGTGATGCATTCAAGAAAAAAACATATCTCTATCCAATATCACTTTTTAAGAGAGAAGGTTGCAGAGAATGAGGTGAAGCTAGAGTATGTGCCTACAAAGGATTAAGTTGCAAATATTTTCCCAATGGCTCTTTCAAAAGATACTTTTGAGTATCTCCAGCAGAAGTTATGGGTTATTTTCCCTACTTCTTTCAACTAAATGCATAAGTGTGTTCATTTGTCTAGGAAGGATTTCATGACACATTCTTGGTCTTAGATCGATGTAGGCTGCCTCTTAGGGGGAGTAGGTAGTAGTGTTTTTCTAGTGCAGTCAGGTGAATCATATCTTGTGGGAGTTTGCATAAAAGATCAAGCAGTAGAGGGAGCAATAAAAAATAAGTAGTGCATAATGTGTAGTAGTGAGGGTTGTATGGTGAAGAGCAATGGAGAGAGAAGTGTTGCTAGAGTTGTCTAAGGGGGAGAATAGAAAATAAAAATTCTATGCATGTGATGTGTCAAAGGGAAAGATGTTGCCCTTTTCCATTGATGTCAAAGAGGGAGAATATGGTATGAAAAACATATATTATCTGAAAAAAAGGAACAAAGAGAGTATGAATGAGAGAAGGAAGAACTCCTCTTGTAGGGGAGAAGAAGTTTGTGAAGCATAGGTAAAAGAGAGAGTGCAAAGCGTAAGAGATACCCAGTCAATGGGAGTGCTACTTGATGCAGAGTTTCTTTTCTTGTTGATAGTTTTTTGGTGTTGTCATGTGGTAGGAGGGTTTAGAAAGAATAGTCCAAACCATGCATAAATAAGTCAACACAATGGAAATAACACAAGAATTTGATATGAAAAATTGAATCTTTATTGAATTGACAATCTCACATGCAGCATATACCTTATGGGTGAATATCAAAGAATCACAAGCCTTCCACAAGGGAATACAACAAAACAACTAGCCAAAAGGCCTTATTGCATGCCCTCGAAGGGTTGATATGAAAATATATTGCCTCTAAATCTTCCTTCTAAAACTACTAGATTCCTATGAGTTACAAATGCTTATAAATATGCTTCTCAAGCTCTCACAAAGTTCCGGTAGAAACTCAAAAAAATTGAATTTTTTTATTTGTCGCATAGAAATGTGGCTTATTTTATGTGGGAAGTCAAAACCCTTTCTACCGAAACCCTTTCTATGGAAACTATCTATGTGGCATCCCAGTTGGCAACCAACTTAGTTCTTTTCAATTTTTTTTGAAACTTTCAACTTAAACTAGGTATTTCTTTAGTCAGAAAGATGTTTAAAAAAAAAGAAATATACCCTTTTGTAGGACTCAGAGTGGTGAATTTGAATATGTCATTTTTTAAATATATTGATTAGTTTTAATATATTTTATATTTGAAATAATGCAAGTAGGTTGTTAAAGTTAAAAAAAATGTTGATTAGAAATTAAAAAAAAAAGTAAAACATATTAATATTTTTTGATAAATTCATGGTGCACTAGAGAAGAGAGTCCTCTTCATAAGGGTATAATTTTTGTTTTGAAAATGATTTGAAAAATAGACAATAGTTGATGTCCAATGAAAATTGTCAAATTATGACAAGTTTGACTTTAAAATGTTATTATAAGAAAGATATACATCAAATTTTCAAAAAAAAATTCCATGCACTAGATATTGAAGTTACCTATTTGGAGAAAAAATATTAGGGGAAAATTATTTTTTTTTCTATTTTTTTCTTGATGTCAAGTGATTGTCACTTTTTCTTGAAATTTTTCAGTATTCCAAAATTTACTCTTAAATTGATAAAAAAAATCAAAACAATTTTTAAAAAATCTAAAAAATTATAGGATTAAACTTCATCAATATTTCTACCTTTCATTAGTTTATATCATTTTGAAATTCAAAACATAAAGACCACTTTTATGTGGTCGAAGTTCAGAAATTTTGTTGTTGTTGGTTGATTCCTTTATAATGTGTGACATAGGTTTGTGCTTTTACCCTAATAACCTAATGAATTCAATCATACCTGAAGGTTGACCTCAAATGCTCTAGCTGGTAAACATAGTGAAATTCTAAGAATGATAACTTTTAGTAGAAAAATGCAAATGATGTGAAATCTGTATATGTGATAGATGTTCATGTGAAGATGCTATATCCTACTATATGAGATGAGAAACAAATATGCAGTAAAATATGGAATTAAATATTGAAATTGCTACTGAATGCAATACAAGGAAAAAACTATTTTTGGTTGATATAGGATTGCTTTACAACGAGGAATGCACTTGCATCAGACACCCAGAGTGTGAAGAAAAGTGAGTCCCTCACTTTCCAGGGGTAAGAGGAAAACCAAAATGATCCACCTCAGCCTATGAAATCCGTGATGAGTCCTCCACTAGTCTTCCTTTCCACTTCACAATATATTTTTTGTATTTCTTGTTGGGTATGTGCAGGATCATAATGGGCCAAAAAATGGCGATATGATGGGTATGTGTAGGGTATGTGGCTGACGACTTTTTTTTTACCCAAAATTGATGAAACGAAAAGGGTTTTTAAAGGAGATTCTCAACATCCCACCAATATAAATTATGCTTTACTTTGAATTTAATAAATAATTATTATTCATTTTCTATTTGAATTATGACTAAAGTCTTGATTGGTAGGCTGATTGGAAAACAGATCTATAGCTTTCAAATGGTATCACATTTTTTGAATTTGAAACATGTGTCACATTCTATGCTTTGCATACTATAGGATTAAAAAAAATTGAATTTCATGAAGTTTTGACCAAGTTAAGGTGGTTAGACATACGAGTTTTTATATTTTTTAAAAGTTGTGATAAAAAATTCATAATTAATTATTTTCTTGGAAAAAAAATTACAAAAATATGCATCACATCCAAACATGAATCCTCTACTTATATCTAAAATCTTATAAAAAAATATTATCATTTTATTATGGTTAGGGTGGTCAAACATACACCTACTTCTTATTTTTTCCTTGAAATTTAAGTACTATTGCATTGAAATTTCAAATTTTCACCAAATAGATTTTCTATTTTTAAATAAACCTAGTAGTTTAGAAACTACATTCAATTTTCTATAGATTCTATCTTACATATTTTTGAAATAATACTAGCTAACTTATTCAAATTTTTACGTCAAGTTTCCTAACTTTGATTTTTCTAAATTTTTAGCCATGGGACCTATTTTTTCCATAATGATCCTGCACATACCTTGTTCCTAGTGCTCCTTTAATTTCTAGGATCCAAAATCTGTTCAATTTCCTCTGTTGCTTGATGTGGTAACTGCTCCTTTAAATCCACTTCATCACTACTACCACTTGATTGTCCTTTATGAAACTCGTATATGTCTGCAATAATGAAAATAGGTGATATACCCAATGTCTAGTAAATCCACTTCATATGCATTTCAAAAATCAAATTTTCTTAGAATCTTACACATTCCAAACTTCCTCATCTTCAACTTGTTGTTTGTTCCCATTGGAAATCTCCCCTTCCTAAGATGTACAATTACTTCATTCCCAACAACAAATTCCTTATGTCTTTGGTGCTCATCATCCTTCTCCTTATACTTATTGTTCATACCTTCTAAATTCTTTCGGATCTAATTATGCAATGTCTCCATGAAATCTGCAAACTTTTCTACCTCTGCACTCCTTTTATCCTCTATACTGATGTCTCTTAATTTTGCAACTCTTATAGGATGTTTTCTGATAACAATTTAAAAGTGTATCTTCCCTGTACTCTAGTTTACTAAATTATTATATGCAAATTCTTCCTATGGTAAAACTATATCCCAATTTTCTGCCGTATCTGCAACCAAACATCTTAACAAGTTACCCAAACTTTTGTTTACCACTTCTATTTTTTCCATCTATTTGTGGGTGATATGTTGAACTAAACTTCAAATTTGTCTTCATCTTCTTCCATAATGTCCTCCAAAAGTATCCAATGAACTCAGTGTCTTTGTCTGAAATAATACTCTTAGGTAATCCATGCAATCTCACAATCCCCTTCGAAAATAAGTCAACGTGTACAACATCATTAGTCTTCTTACAAGGAATGAAATGTGTCATTTTAGAAAATCTATTGACTACTACCATAATTAAATCATAACATATTTGTGTTCTTGGAAATTCTAATATGAAATCCATGCTTAGATCTTCCCAAGGTCTCTAGGGTACTATCAAAGGTTTATACAATCAGATATTCTAACAACTCCCTTTTGCAACTTGACAATTCTGCAACTTTGAATGTACTTGCTAACATTTTTATATATCTATGACCAAAAAATAATGTTCATTGACCAAAGCTATTGTCTTATCCACTTTAAAATGTCTTGCTAGACCTCCACTACGTTTCTTCTTTATCAAATTCTCTCTCATTGAAATCCTTGGAATACATAACTGATTTCCTTTGAATAACATACCTTATTAAATGAAATAATCCAACCATTGGCTATATCATGTCATTACCGGTTTCTTACATGCTCTCCATGCTTTACTGATATTTGCATCATCCTCATACATATGTTTCAATTCCTCAAATTTCGATACTTCCACTCTCATCTCTATCAAAAAGTTCCTTCTACTCAATGCATCAACAACATTGTTTGACTTTTCATTCCTATGCTTCAACACAAATGTATAACTCTACAAGAACTCAACCTATCTCATAAATCTCTAATTCAAATTTCCTTGATTATTGAAATACTGTAAAGCTTGATGATCTATATATAACACAAACTCCTTAGGCAACAAGTAATGTCTCCACTTCTTCAAAGATTCAATTATGACATAGAATTCCTAATCATAAACTAAATATCTTCTTCTAGAATTATTCATCTTCTCACAAAAATATGCTATAGGTATTCCTTCATGACTAAATACTATTCCAATTGCATTTCCACTTTCATCACAATCAACTTGAAATACCTTGTCAAAATTTGGCAATCTAACATTGGTTGCCCTATCACTTTTTGCTTCAATAGTTCAAAAGTTATTTTTTCTCCTAATGTCCACTTAAAGTCCTTGTATCCTCTCATTATCTTTATCATAGGGTTACAAACACTACTAAAGCTCCAGAAAAACTTTTAGTAGAAACTAGCTAATCCATGTAATGATTTCACCTCTCTAATATTCACCGGTGTAGGCCAATCTACAACTGCTTTCACTTTCTCAGGGTCCATCTTCAATCCTTCAGAGGAAATAACAAACCCCAAATATACTAACTTTGTCTTCATAAAGCTGTACTTCTTGACATTAATGAACAACTTCTCTTCTCTCAACCTTTGCAATACTTGTTGGATGTGCCACAAATGTTCTCTATTCTTACTGAAAATCATAATATCATCCAAATACACAATGAAAAACTTACCCAAGATTCTCTTCAATACCTCATTCATCAATCTCATGAAAGTGCTTGATGCATTGGTCAATCCAAAGGGCATCACTAACCACATGCAATCCTTCATTTTTCTTACATGTTGTCTTCCATTCATCTCCTTCTCTAATTTTGATATGATGATATCCACTCTTTAGGTCAATATTTGTGAAATAATTTTCTCCACTCAAATAGTCCATAATGTCATCTATCCTTGGAAATGGAAATATATACATGACAATGATCCTATTGATTTATCTTGAATCTGTACACATTCTCCACTCTCCATCTTTCTTAGGTGCAAGTATAGCAGGTACCACACTTGGGCTCAAACTTTCTTGATCAATCCTTTCCTCAAAAACTCTTGTATCTATTTTTTAAACTCTGCATTTTCTATTGGTGCCATTCTATGTTCTTCCTTGTTTGACAAAATTTCTCCCAATATAAGATCTATATCATGATTGATACCTTAGATTGGTGGCAATCCCTTCGGTACATTCTCTTACATGATGTCTTCATATTCTGCCAACAATTTTGCTACATCTCCATCCTTTACAATAGGATTATCTACCTTTGGACCATTTATCTTCTATAGAATCAATGCAAAACACATGTTCTCATGCATCAATCCATCAATCAAATTTCTTCCATGTACTAAACATAGTCTAGTAGTACCACCAAATTCAGTCTTCTCCTCTTCCTCTAAATGTATCAACTTGATTCACTTTTCATTTGAAGTTACAATATAATATTCCTTCTTCCATCATGAATAACTTTCTTATCATATTTTCATGGTCTTCCTAATAGTAAATGACAAGCATCCATAGGCATAATATCACACAATACTTCATCCCTATATGATCCAATATGAAATTTCACCAAACATTGCTCATTCACCAGTATCTTATGATCGTCATGAATCCATGCTATCATATAAGGGTTTGGATGTTTCAATCCTTCCAATTTTAACTTGGTTACCATCTCTAAAACTATATTATTAGTACTACCACTATCAATGATAACTTACCATACCTTTCCTCTAGACTTATATCTGGTTTTTAATAGAATCTTCCTTTGAGTTGGTTCCTCAATCACTTCTTCATGCATCAAAGATCTCCTCATCACCAATGATTCACCTTTCTTAGGTTTCTCAACTAAATTAGTTGATCCAACATGCTCTTCATCTACATAAGCTTCTCTTTTGGCATGCTCAATTTTTTTCCTAGTACTTCCTTGATGACACTCAAAAGCTCTATGTCCTTCACCTCCACACTTGAAACAAGTTCCTCTAAATGGCCTCCTCTAAGATCTTCCTTCCTCTCTTTGGTATCCATCACTATGGTAAGAATTATGACCTCCTTTATCACTGCAGTAGAAATTTATATCTTTTCTTCCTCTGTAGTATGAAAATAGCATCCTTTTCTTCACTATGGTAAAGCTTCACATCTTTATTCTACTCTATATAAGGTTTTCTTTCTCCAAATTGTGATCCATTATTCTGAAATATTCCTCTTCCACTTCTTTTCCTTTGTTCAGATTTCTTATTCAACTTCTCTTCCACCTTCAATTCAAATTGATATGCTTCCTCAACTGATGTCATTTTCACCAAGCTCAATTCCTCTTGAATGTTTGTTCTTAGTCGATTGATGTATATTGTAACCTTTTCTTTGCTTGCTTCACTATGACTTGTTTTGATTGTCATCTTGTAGAATTCTTCAATATACTCCTTCACAGATCTTTTCTTTTGTCTCAGGTTCTGCAATCTCTTCAAAAATTCAAGTTCATATTCAGTTGGTATGAATGGATTCTTCAAGTTTGTCACCATTCTATCCCATTTGATAATTCTAAGTTCTTTTCCTCTTCTATTTTAGTCTAATTAAACTTCTTTCCACCATAAAGCAACATGACCTTTCAACTTTGTTTTCACAAATCTGACTCTTTCTAGATCTTCAATTTCTTCATATTTGAAGTATTCTTCCATCTCATTGATTCAATCAATCAATTATTTAGGATTCAAATTTCCTACATAATTTTAAATTTTGACTCTAATTCTTTTCCCAATCTTCAAGATCACTTTCAAAATTTTCATCTAATCTGATTCTTCTTCTTCTTTTCCTAGGGCTTCTTCACTTTGGTTCACAAAATGTTCTACTTCATCACCACTTTCATCTTCATGCCTAGGGTTTTGGCCTTGCCTTTGATCTTCTTCAAGAACATCTATTCAAACTCACATCTCACATATCATTTCCAAAATTTCATCCATTCTTCTAGCAAAATTTTTCATAGAAAGGGATCTCCTTTATGACATACCTCCCCCTGAACCAGTGCAATTGCCTCAGTTCAACAATCTAGCTAAAAGGGTTTCTATTGCTTCACAATCGGTGATTGAATGAAAACAAATGTATTCTACCTCAGGACAATAATTTTTTCACCTCAAGGAAAGCCTTTAGGAATCAAAAACTTGCTATGATACCACTTGGTGTACTCATAGTAGAACGGTTCAAAAAGAACAGTCCAAACCATACAACAATGAGTCAACACAATGGAAATAACATAAGAAATTGATATGTAAAGCTGAAACTTTATTGAATAGACAATATTACGTGCAATATATGCCTCAACAACACAACTATCCAGCAAGACTTATTACATGCCCATGAAGGGTTGATGTAAAAATATCTTTCCTCTAAATATTACTTATAAATCTACTGGATTCCTATGAGTTAAAAATTATTATAAATATGCTTCTTAAGCTCCCATAAAGGTTTGTGTTAGCCACAAGGTTTAATAGCCTGATTAATGATAATACATGAAGGTCGGCCTCAAATGATCTAACTAGTAAACACTATGAAATTCTGAGAGCGATAACTTCTGATAAACAAATGCAAACAATGTGAAATATGGATATGTAATAGATGTTGATGTGAAGATGATATATCATACTCCATGAGCTTAGAAATGAAGATGCAATAAAATGTGGAATGAAATACGAAAATTTCTACTGAATGCAATGGATGGTTCAAGAGATATTTTTGGTTGATACAGGATTGCTTTACAACTAGGGATGCTCCTGCATCATTTTTTAAAGATGTTGTGTTAAAACCAAGATCCTGCATGAAATCACATCACATGCAAAAGATATGAAGAACCAAAAACGATGTTCTGTAAACCTCTCAGTAAAAATGCATTAAGAGAATCAATGATTACAAAAGTGATCAATCCTTATGAAGGAGATCAAGAAACCCTAAAAGGGAAACCCTAAATGAAACCCTAGTGTGCACACTTAATAATTAATTAATTATTAATGTGCCTAAGTTTAGCTTAAGTAATAAAGAGGAATAAGTGACTTAATTAATTAATCAATGTGATGTAATTAATTAAACATAATAACTTATTACTCTAACACCCCCCCTTAAGATGAACTTAGGAAGAAGCTAAAACATTAGAATAAGATGCATGAAAGCAAAGATGGGTCTCGGCAACAAGGCCTGATCAGGTACCCATTTACAAATGCAATAATGAGTAAGAGAAGGAAAAACCCAGTGGGACAAAACCCCCTACAAATGTGATGTCATCTTTTGCAAAGAAGCCTTGGAAGAACTCTATGAAGTATTTCTTGGAACCTGTCAGCAAGCAAGGGAAAGATATCTTTGTCTACAACTGAAACCAAAACCGGAATCAAAATTATGTGACAGCAAACCCGATGCCATGGAACACTTGAAAACTCCAAACGGGAACAAACCTAGAATCTATGAAGTAGAAATCAATTATTGAATGATGTTATACTGAAAATGAAATGCAAAGATGCAAGATGTACTCTCCCAACTATCAAAACATCCAAGTAATCTCCAAACAACCCATTGGGACAAATCTAGACTAAGTGATCAACCTGGGATAGATACAGAAAAAGTGCATGGATAGCAACATAGAACTCCTTAATACCTTTCCAACACACTTAAGCGAGGGCAAGAGAATTGGAGATGCATTGGCAAAGTTATGGTAGGAGTCAAAAAAACATTTGACTTGACAGCAATAGAATTTAGGAAAACAGAAAAATACTGTAAAATAAACTGCACTACAGGAAAGAGCTCGGAATCAGCTTTCCGGCAATATCTCGTTTGCCCGATTTCGATACCGTATGCCCAAGTTATGGCCAAAAGATAAAAACTGCTTCTTTAGGAAAAACTAGGGTTAGGAGGGGCAAAGAGGCCGGCATTATAAATGACATCATCGTGTAGCCGGAAAAAGCAGAAAAACATAAATTTGTGACCATCTCGGCCATCAACTTGCAAAAATCAGCAGCCCCCCCTCTACGAATTTTTTTTCGGCTTTTGAATATGCACGATTTTGCTAGAATATTCTTTGGAGTTGGAAAGCCGCCGGAGGCCCTGACTGAGCCCATGGTCTTCCATAGGACCTTAGGCGTGGGGCTCCGGACCCGGTGAGTCTTTGGCGAGAGAACCGATCATCCCTTATGACGAAGCGGAGCGAAAAGAACCCGCGGGGGCTATCTGCAGCGAGGTGGAAGCGAAGTTGGCGGCGCCCCCTTAGTTTGGCGGCGGCGGGTAAGCTTTTGGCTGGCCGGATGCCACAGGCTGGAGAGCATTGGCGAGGCACAAAGTGATGTTTTGAAGCGTGCCTCGATCTGCGTGCTGGGGAGGCCGTACGGCCCCTCAGACAAATTTTTTTTGCCTCCCGAGTCAACTGCTCCAAAATCGACGATTTGACAGGCGTTTCTAGGGTTTTGGGACGCTGCGAACGCGATGGCGACGTCCGTTTGAGCCCATTGTGTCCCGAAAAAATAGCTACCCCCAGATCTTGCAGAAAAGATTCCTATGGAAACCCTTGCA
>VDFB02038578.1:0-16426 GCA_007258455.2 Sequoia sempervirens
GAAAAGAAAAGAAAAGAAGAAAAAAGGGGTAAAAAAGGATTATCCCGAGGCTGGGAAGAAAATGAACTAACAAGAGAATGAATTCATGTGTAGAGTTTGGAACGAGTACAGACACATAAGCATCATTTGGATGTATTAGTGATGATGACTACACCAATGACTAGTGTGGATCATGCAACATTAGAGCATGCGAGGTTATTGCATTTTCTTCAACTTCTGACACTAAGAGCTCATCGAGCAATGTTGACGGCGTTGATAGAAAGATGGAGTTTGGTGACATCGAATTTTCATCTCCCTACATGGGAGATGATAGTGACCCTAGAGGATGTATGGCGCATCCTGAGGCTACCTATAGCAGGGTGATTAGTGATCGAGGTGGAGTTGAGGGGGGCAAAGCTAGATGAGACTATTTTGGTGTTGTTTGGACGTGATGATCTGCCCATTCAAAAGGGGCAGTTAGATTTAGATGGATGTTTGTCACTCAGGATGTAAGCCCTACCATTGTACCTGTGTGGGTTGATCAGTGGGATACTATTGTCGGACCAGGGCAGGCGCTCTTCCAGTCTACGATACATGGAGGTGATTCGACACATTGTCGAGTGGTGAGAGGGACAAATTTCATGGGGATCATGTGTATTAGCTCATTTACACAGGGATATACATGGGATCTACTACTGGAGGTCTGCAAGTTTGACACACATGACCTTATTATAGATTTGGGCATGGGAGCACATTATGGTGACGAGGCTAGTAGTGGTGAGGAAAGAGCCAGTTGTGTGGGAGTACAGGGAGGCTAGAGGTTGGGTATTGCAATATGAGATGCAAGGGGATATGGATGGTGGAGGAAAGTTTTGGATTACTTACAGGTGGCAGATGTAGAGTGGCAGCCATATATGTATCGATGGTTTAGGGGATGGGATGATGAGGAGAGACATTAGGGCTACTTTATGAGTAGATGTTTCTTGATTGGGATTTTTCTGCGCATAGTAGAGGTGCATCGACCAGACAATGTGGTGAGGCAATTTGGGTTGAGATAGGATATTCCGGAAGCGCCTACCATGTTTTGTCGGTATAGTAGAGAGGTGCCATGGGGAGGCATAATTTCACCGAAAGCGTTTAGGGAGGCATGGATGACAACAGGACAGGAGCCATAGCCAGGGAGGGTTGGAGGAGATCAGCAGCCAGGGGTGATAGGTTGATATCCGGGGTGGTTCTGGAATATGCGATGGGAGAGGATTACTCCTATGGAGCCCATTATCAAGGAATTGGGCTTTGGTCCAAAGGATGAGCAGAGACTATAGGTGGAGATGAGGGGGAGAGTTTAGCAGAGGAGGGGGGTTGCAAGAGAGGTAGGTCACGGAGGATAGGAGGGGGTGGACTAGGAGGAGGTCGGACAGGTGGCTACAGACCAGCCGGTCAGGGCAAAGAGGAGGAAGAGACAGCGCAGGAGAGGCCAGAGGGAGAGGGATGATCAGCAGCATAGGGAGACTGAGATCAAGGTGAGGGAGGAGAGAGTTGAGCCAAAGAGAGGGGCAATGGCAGGACAGTGGAGGAGATCACAGGAGAGGATACAGCCACAGAGATCCTAGGGGGAGAGCAGGGTCGAGGAGGTGGAGGATGTGGAGGTGTTGGGAGAGAGGGAGGCACCAAAGGAGGAGAGGAGACCCTTAGGATGGCAATTCATGGTTGGGAGGCATGGTCAGCCATGGAGAGTTCATGTCTGCCCCACTATGGAGGACTGTGAGACTCAACAAGAGCATGAGTGCAGGGGGGATGATGATGCTATGGAGATAGATGAAGATGTTCCAGATATGGATGTTTTGGATGCAGAGCCATTGGTGGTGGTTCCTTATGTGGCCCCAGAGGATCCCATTGTACAACTAAGAGGTACTAAGGCGAGGCTTAGGATTACGGAGCAGAGAGTGAGAGCACTCAAGGCTAAGCTAGTGAAAGTACACGCAGAGAGTCAGAGGGATTATGAACCCATTGTTCTCCACCTATATTCAGAGATGGGGATAGTGGAGAGGGAGAGGGATAGCTTGTAGGAAGACATACAGGGAGTGCGAGATGAGTTGGCTAGTGTGAGTTGGGACCGTGACAGGCTACAAGTAGAGGTCATCATATTACAAGCCAAGGGGAGCTAGAGGGGATGGAAAATCAAGGGTCAACAGGCATTGGGCAACAAATAGAGGATCTCTGATGGGGGCAGGATGAGCTACCTAATAGAGTGCATTGTTTAGAGTAGACAATTGGAGATATAGGGCTAATGAAGGAGAGGGAGGGCAAGGTGAGGGAGCAGGAACATATTATGCAAGCAGAGAGAGATGTAGTGCAGGTGCAAGCGTAGGCTATGGAGGTAGAGAGGGATGTGGCACTAGTGCTTTTTTAGGTTTTGCAGAGTGAGAGAGAGTTGTTAGAGGCATAGTTATAGTCTCTACAGAGCAAGAGAGATGAGGCAATATCAAAGGTATCGGCTCTCCAAAGAGAGCAAGATGCAATAGAGTTGAGATTGTTGGCTCTACAACGAGACAGGGATGTAGCAGTGGCTCAAGCACAGGCTTCCCAGAGGGAGAGGGATGCGACAGAGGTACGGATGCAGATGCTATAGGTAGAGAGGGATGTCACAGTGGCTGAAGTGCAGGAAGTATAGAGTGAGGGTGGTATGCCAAGAGAAAATATATAGGTATTGTAGAGGGAGAGGGATACAGTGGTGGCACAAGCAATGGTTGTGGAGGAGATGAGGGATTGAATATAGGCAGAGTTGGCACAGTGATGATTATCTCAGGAGGCATGGGAGTAGGAGAGGAGAGCCATTACCAGGGACTAAGATAGGTATCATTAGGAGCAAAATTCTGCATGGGTCCAGCTTGTTAGGCAAGAGGAGAATATGAGAGGTAGGATTTTGGATGGTTGCATATCATCATGTGGTTCCTAATCTGGCACAATGGACATTTTGTTACATTTGGAAGAAACCTCAGATGCTAGCACCATCACAGTCAATGGGGACATGGACCCGAGGTTTTAGTGAGTCACCAAGGGTTTCTTGAGGTAGGGGGATAGTAACTAATTCTCCATAGAGAACAAATGTGGGCAGTTCATTCAGTAGGTGATAGGTGTAGGGTAGATGGATAGTACAAAGTTGTAGTTGTTATTTATAGGACCTTGTACTGGTATTTTGATCTGATGATTTTGTATATGATGTTCATATATTTTGATGACATCGACAACATTATTATGATGTTATTCATGTGATAGTCATGATTATGAGATGAACTTTGGAATTTTGGTATATTTATATATGATATATGATAGCCCTTATTGACACCATGTTCATGTGTTGGATGAGTGATTGTGTTTATGCATTTGTGAACTATGGATGATTTTATTGATGCATATGTGGATGCTTATATGATGATATGATATATGCATATGTTTTATCTATGATGGCTTATGTAGATGTTTATGTATGGATGCTTATTTTGTTTATTGACGTGTATGTATATGTTTATAATGGCTTATGTGGATTCTTTTATGAATGTTTTATACATGCAAGATGTGATGTATTATAGGTCTAACACTTTGTGATGTAGGTGGTGATGCATGTATGTATAGACCTAGTTATGTGTGGATACTTATCATAATGATGCAAATGTATGGATCCAAAGTGTAATTAATTTATGATAAAACAACAGTAACATTACTGCCAATAAGGACATACATGATAATGGAAGATGGGTGTGGGCATAGTGTGAGTTTGCACCTATCACAAACCTTTTAGTATCCTGAGAAGAATAGGGGATAGAGGGGTAAGTATTTGCACAACCAAAATCATAGGTTGAATGCAACGTAGTAGTCATGATCATGAAATGCAATCCTAATACAATTTTCCATCTTTAGAGCAGTAATTTTTGCTATAGCACAAGACACCCAATGTCAAGGTATAGGAAACCAAGGCAAGTTAGCATCAAATGCATGAAATAAATACATAGACAAGAAGGCTATCCCAACACCCCAAAGTGTCAAAGACTTTGGTCGGGCCAGGTATTTGGATAACCACAAGCACAAAGGGATGCCCCAATGTAACACAAGATCATAGGGATCTTGGTGGGTACTACGTGGAACAACCCAACAGACAACAACAATAAAATATCAAGATATGCTCCTATTTGAATTAGCCAAAACACACCATAATATGATAGATTATGGAGATCTTAACTAATTGTAATAGGGAGCTCAAATGATAAACAAAAACCAAAAGCATCAAAAGATCACAATCAAATTTTGAATATCTTTTTCCATAAGATCGAGAGGATGGATGACGTTGATGAAGTCTATTAGGAAGGATGCATCTTGTTGAAACCGATGATGGATACTAAACTAAAAGATCAATATGACACAGGATACTTGAAACCTATTAGATTTTTTGATACAAGCAGATCTTATTTTTTAATAACTAGTTAGATAAGGGCATAGCTTGATGATATAACACAAGAGAGACAAGTCACAAGATAGAACAATGACACATCCTACTGACCTAGGACTCAGGGGTTGATCATAGATTAGCCTTGCCTACTGAAAGCGCAGAGCCCTCGTAGTTCTTGAGAAGACTATGGATAAAGCAGAAAGAAGACAATGGTGACTGATGATGAATGACACAAGACATGACATACCAATGCCCTAGGGGAGGATCAAATGATCAACCTTCCCTACGTGAAAGAGCAGGGGCAACGTAGTTCAAAAAAGATGAATGAAAAATGACCACGGATAAAAGAAAAAAGGGACTAATGGAGACAAACAATGGAGGACCAAATAGGTTGGTCCAAAATGCCCTGGGGTAGATCAAATGATCAGCCTTGCCTACATGAAAGTGTAGGGGCAACGTAGTTTGACTAAAACAAAAAGGACTGTCGGGACAAGATGGAAACTAGGTGAGACCAACACCATGGATGTTGAAAGATGATGACACAAATTATCAAATGGGAAAACTTATAATAGAAGCTCAGACTAGGATAAAAATCTCAAGATGACAGATAGCATATAATCATCTAATGCTCAATCAAAAGATACCAAGCAGCCAAGCATGGAATGGGAGAGGATGTCAGGATAGGATGGATGGAGTCATAAAGTAATTAGGGTGCAAGGTAGATAATGATTAAGCCCTCTACAAATGTTTCTTGTTACCAAGTTTTCACCACCTATACCTATCCAAGGTGCCACCAAAGGTGGTTTTCACCATAGGATGAATTTATTTCTCTTTACAATTTTTTTTAATTTTTTATTTTTTTTATTTTATTTTTTTGATTTTTTGCAGGTAGGGTTACCAAGTGGACTTAGGTGTAGAACCTCTTTAGAAGCATGATATTGATAGGTTCTTCAAGGGGTTCTCCTTCAAGTGTAGCAAGTTTGTATGCCCCAGATCCATATTTAGCGATTATGATATAAGGATCCAACCAGTTTGCTTCAAATTTGTCTTTCTTATTGTAGTTATGCTTGGGGTAGTTTTGGTAAGCTTGTAGATGATCATAGGCTTTGATTCATCTTTCATCAAGTAACTCCAGCTATGCAAGCCATGTGACACGAACATCCTCCTTGCTGATAAGGTTCTTCAAAGAAATCCTTAGTGACGGGAGCTCAACTTCAATTGCAAAGATGGCTTCGGCACCTTACACTAAAGAATAGGGAGTGGTTCATATAGGGGTACAAATGGAGGTGCGATACGCCTAGAGAATAGGTTGAATATGGAGGTTCCAATCTCGTCTAGTGTTATTGACAACCTTTTTGAGGATGCAGCGAAGGGTCTTGTTGGTTGCTTCTACCTGACCATTACCTTGGGGGTAATAAGGTGTTGACCAACAATGTTGGATATGAAAGGTGTCATAGAGATGTTTCATGGCCTGGTTTTTAAAAGGTTTTCCATTATCGGAGAGGATGGTGGATGGAATAACATATCTATAAAGAATATGGTAAACGATGAATTTTGAAATCTAAGTACCAGTGATTTGTGAGAGTGGCATTGCTTCCACCCATTTGGTGAAGTACTCAATGGTAGTAATTATGAATGTATGGTTGTCGAAAGATGGTGGGTAAATCTTGCCAATCAAGTTGAAACGCCATTGAGAGAAGGGCCACGGTGCTAGGAGGGGTTGAAGGTCATGTGCTAGAGCATGAATCCAATCTGCATGTTTCTAGCAAGGAAGGCATTTCTTCACGAATTCACAAGCATCATGCTCTAATGTAGGCAAATAATATCCAACTCAGAGAATCCTTTTGGCCAAAGCCATACCATTTGAATGGGCCCCACAAACACCACTATGTGCCTTCATTAGTGTAGTATGGGATTCGGTCTCACTCAGACATCTAAGGAGGGTTCCATCGTACCTGTGACGATAAAGCGTATCACCAACGATAATGTATCGGGATGAATGTTGAATAAAGGGTTTTCGTTGGTTTCGTGTGATATCTAGTGGTAAAATATTATCATGGAGATAAGTATATATGTCTTGGTACTATGGGGAAGAGGGACCTACAATGTCACACACCATGTCAGTCTCAAGGATATCATATGCTGGTGTAAACATCCAAATTTGAAAACTTAATTTATCCAAATTTATCACTTTTCGTCTAAACATCCTCTTATCCAAGTTAATTAAGTAATATTACTATTATTTAATTAATATCTTTAATTCTGCTAAATCCCTAAGGTATTTAATTAATAATTAAATACCTTACCCTCCTTAATCCTCTTTTCATCAAATAAATAAATAAATATTACATTTATTTAATTCCTCACATGTCATTTTCATCTAATCCTAATCCATCTCCTAATTTCTTCATTAGGGATGTGCACATGCCTAATCCTTGATTAGGATGTGTCACATCCTCCAACTTTTGCAAGTTGGCTTCTAATCCTCATTTATCTTCTAATTATTGATTAATTAAGCCTAATCATTCCCCAAGGAATTTTTAATTCCTTTTTATTCTTCCTAGATTCCCCTCTTTTATATGTGAATTTTTAATTCACATTCCATCCTTCAAGGCTTCTAGAACCTTGGACTTGTCTAATCTCCACATGTGACCAACCTTGGACTTGTCAATCTCCACATGTGACCAAGTCCCACCTTTTTGGAGCCCACCTTTTATCCTCTAGATCCTCCTAGGAATGTGAATTTTTAATTTATTTCCCCAACCACCTTTCCTTTTCCCATGTAGACTTTTGAGGAATTCCAAAATTCCTCAAATGTCCCTTTCACTCCCACTTAGGGACAAAGAATCCCTTTTTAAGGAAATCTCTTCACTCCCCAAAGTGCATGTCATTTTTCCACCTGATGTACCTTCTTGACACCTCATCTCCATCTCATATCCCCTTGGCCACTTCACCCTCCACATGTCAAGATGTGAGGGCTTGTGGGTTCTCAACCCACCATAGCCCTTCATCTTGGCCTTGTTGGAGTAATCTTGACCATTGAATTCTCTAGAGAATTTAAGATCCTCTATAAATACCCTCTCCTTAGGGGCATTTAGAGAACACTTTCATTTGGAGCAACTTTATGCTGTCAATTTGCATTTTAAGAACACTTTTTGCATTCTCATAACTACATGCTACCAATTTGAATCCTCAATCCTTTACCATCATTTAGCCATCTCTTCAATCATCTTGCACATTGAATCTTGCATTTTAGTTACTCAAACAATCATCTAAGGAGCACACAAACCATTACAATCAAGGAGAAATCAAGGAGAAATCAACAGCAAGGAAGGTGAAATCATTTGTGTCATATTTTGTCCATTTTCTTTTTCGTTATATCACTCTTTTGGCTAATCTTGAGGTGTCCTTGGTATTTTGTCATTCACATTTTTAAGTTATTTTACACATTTAGAGTAGTATAAATTCTAAGGTATACATTTCTGGCACGCCCGGTGGGACCCACAAATGGGTTTTTGTATTTAACGTCCCTGTTGGTTAAGAATTTTGTAGGAAAAGTTCACAAAAAGGCGACAACGCCCTCTGCTTTACTGCAGAAAGGCGGCAGCGCCCTCTTGGCCACTGTAGAAAGGCGGCAGTGCCCCGCATTTAAAAATTTATCTTTTCTAACGCGTTTACTGTCATTAGGAATATATTTAGGAAGTTTTTCTAACATTTTTCTTGCAGTGGGAGGGGCGCAACTTTCTATTTTTTTTAAAATATATTATAAAAAAACTAACAAACTTTACTGCAAAAAGGTGGCAGCGCCCCCACAGAAAGACAGTAGCGCCCTCGCAGAAAGGCGGCAACGCCCCCACAGAAAGGTGGCAGCGCCCTCACAGAAAGGTGGCAGCACCCCCGCAGAAAGGCAGCAGTGCCCCAAAACAGCATAGTTTGGAAGGTAAAATAAGCATTTTGGCTTTGTTTTTGCTCTAGTTTTTTGCTGTTTTCACGTGATAACTCTCTAACATTGTTCTGGCAAGAATATTATTGTTTTTCACTAATGTTTTACAGCGTATTAGGGCGTTATTGATCAAGAGCGAAGAAGAAGACAGCTAATATTTGCTTGCAGGATCATCTATTTGATCATATTTTCGAAAACTATATTTGCTGTTTTAGAATATAGTCTAATTAGGGGGAATAAAACTTCATTGTTTGTTGTGATTGTTTACTTTGTATTACCCAAGGGGGCATTGATTCATTTTCACTTTCCCCTTGCACTTCGTGTGAGCCTGGGGAGTAGTTGGAAATAGTTAGTGTCTTCTTTTTAGTGGGACCTGCTTGGGGATTTCATCACCCCAAGGGACGATTCCAACCACGTGTACCGGCGGGGTATATAAAAAGGGGAGAATGAAAGTTGTACCCCAATCCAGTCACGTCGTAATTGGCGGAGCGTCGAAGCTAGGGTGATACCTAGATAGACGTGAAGAGTTGGTCTGAGCCTTTCAGTATCTCGCTGGGGTTCCCAACTCACGCTTTTGATGGACCGGTGTTCACGGTTATGCCTCACGTACCGAGAGTATATCAAGGACTCCCTAGAAGCCTTGTGCATCCTAGATTAAGACTTTGCCTTGCCATACCCTTAATATTAATTATAGGATTGTGCTTGCTTGAAGTGTTTTCTTGTGTAAAATCTGTCAAATTCTTGATACTTTGGTCTTACTTTATCATTTTGCGTCCTTGCCATAGCCATTTCCATCAAAACCCAACTCTGCCTTATTGCAGAAAGGCGGTAGCGCCCCTGCAGAAAGGCAGTAGCACCCCCGCAGAAAGGCGGCAGCGCCCCTGATTTACTGCTAAAAGCTGTCTATGCCCCTGATTTTGCTGTCAACGCCCCTAAAAGCTGTCTATGCCCCTAATTTTGCTGTCAACGCCCCTAAAAGCTGTCGATGCCCCTGATTTTGCTGTCAATGCCCCTAAAAGCTTTCTATGCCCCTGATTTTGCTGTCTATTCCCCTGATTTTGCTGTCAACGCCCCTAAATGTTGTATATGCCCCTGATTTTGTTGTTTATGCCCCTGATTTTGCTGTCTACACCCCTAAAAGCTGTCTATGCCCCTGATTTTGCTGTCAACACCCCTAAAAACTGTCTATGCCCTTGATTTTGCTGTCTATGCCCTTGATTTTGCTGTCAATGCCCCTAAAAGCTGTCTATGCCCCTGATTTTACTGTCTATGCCCCTAATTTTGCTTTCCACGCCCCTAAAAGCTATCTACGCCCCTGATTTTGTTGTCTACGCCCCTGATTTTGCTGCAGAAAGTTGACTACACCCCTGATTTGCTGCAGAATGTTGACTACGCCCCTTTAACTTCCTGGGGCTGTCATTTACAAACCGTACGTCGAATCAATTTCGTTCAAAAACTAAAGTTGCTTATTTTTTTAAGCTCTATCTAGTGGTGCCTTTAATTTTCACCTATCAAGAATTTGACCATCCTGGGGTGGCCACGCCCCGCATTGCAGGGTGGACACGCCCCTAACTTCCCGGGGCTGTCATTTACAAACCGTACGTCGAATCAACTTCATTCAAAAATAAAAGTTGTTTTTTTTTAAGCTATATCTAGTGGTACCTTCCATTTCCTCCTATCAAGAATTTGACCATCCCAGAGCGGCCACGCCCCGCATCGCAGAGTGGACACGCCCCTAACTTCCCGGGGCTATCATTTACAAACCGTACGTCGAATCAACTTTGTTCATAAATCAAAGTTGCTTATTTTTTTAAGCTCTATTTAGTGGTACCTTCTATTTCCACCTATCAATAATTTTACCATCCTGGGGCGGCCACGCCCCGCATTGCAGGATGGACACACCCCTAATTTCCCAGGACTGTCATTTACAAACCGTACGTCAAATCAACTTTATTTAAAAACTAAAATTGCTCAATTTTTTGAGCTCTATCTAGTGGTACATTTTATTTCTTCCTATCTAATCAAACCAATCCATTCCTTCGATCATCTAATCAATCCAAGCACACCAATCCGATCAAGTTCATCCAATCACAATTATCCAATCAACATCATCTAATCATTTGATCCTATCCAATCAAACCGATCTAGTACTTTAATCAAATTCATTAAATCATCTACCCGATCCAATCATCTGTCTACCGAATCCCATCCAATCATCCTAATCTAAGCTTTTGTCAAATCCTGATCTGAGCTTGACCAAAATCTTGATTTGAGCTTTAATCTGTTCCCATCCAAAATATTTTATCCATCCTCTTTATCTTGTCATCATCATGAACCCTCATCCTCCATCAATAGTGGTCAAGGGAAACCCTAATTACATGGATGACGATAACAAAAGTCTTGTTGATCAAGAGGTATACGACATAGATCCCCTTGACACTATCATCTCTAGTAAGCTTTCTCCACCCACTTTCCAAAATCCAATTAAGCCTAATCATGTTCCTTATGCTACCTTTGACAAGGGGTATCTAGTACCTTCCCCTTCCCCATCTAAATCATCCTCTTATACAACATCTACATCCTCTTATCCTAATTTTCCATCCCAATATTCCTATCACAATTCCCCATACATGACCCCCTATCCTAATCATCTTTCCCAATCTTCCCATACTAATCCTACACCTACATATCCTAATCACAATCCACCATCCCAATACCTTTATTATAATCCATCCCCCACATCCTCTTGTCCCACTACACCACCTATATCCTCTTGTCCTAATCCACAATCCATGTCCCCCTATCTTAATTCACCACTCCAGTATCCTTACCTTAACCCTCCATCCAATCCTAGTCCTCCATCTACTCCTAGTCCTCCACCCAATCCCATTCATCCATCTACTCCTAGTCCTCCATCCAATCCTAATCCCTCATCTACTCATAGTCCTACATTCAATCCCATTCCTCCATCTAACTCTAGTCCACCACTCCATAATCCCTCATCCATTAAAACCACCCCAGCCAAGCCAACCATATGCAAGTCTCTCATTTTAGAAGTTCTCCAAGGACTTATTACAAAGAAGCCATCCCCAACTCTACATCTTGAAGTCATGGAACCATGCCATCTAGATCCATCATCCACGGTCACTAGTGATGAGACCCTTCTCCATACCACAACTATTATTGATGTTACCACCCCTAGCACTGATCAAACCATTGAAACCATTGAACCCAATAAATCCATTGAACCCCCATCTCCTACTCCAAGAACCACCAAATCCATCGAAGACACCTAAGCCCAATCCACTCCCTCTACTCCTAGATCCACCCAAATCCAATCCACTCCTCCCACTCCCAGTAGCACCAAAACCCATTCCAATGAACCTCATGAATCTTCCAGCCCTCCATCTTCCCCGCTTGAAGAGTCCCAACAAGACTCCATTACCATGCCTCCCGCACATGATGAGTCATGCCAAGAGTCTAATCCAAAGCATGCCAACATATCCCCTTCTCCAGATCAAGATCCTACCATCCCATCTAGTCCACCTCAAGATCCTCCCATCCATTCCATCCCATGATCCCCTTGTCATTCAAGCTTCCACTACTCCATCTCCATCTCCATCGCATGAGCCTACTACCACAAATCTAGATCCTATCATGGTCCCTACTCCCTCTCCTGATGTTGCTATCCCATCATCTCCTTCTCATAATCCCCCATCATCGCGCCTAAAAATACTATCCCCACACCGCTTGCATATCCCCTTGGTCCTCTCACATTCCTCCATGGTGGTCTCCTCGCAGAAGAAAAAAAAGCATATACACCAACCCTCCTCTTCCACCTAATAATGAACTCGCATCATTCTTCCAGAATAACAAAAATCTTGTCCTAGATCGAATACTCAAAAAATGAACTATCAAGGAAAAGGTTTAGGCCTTCATGAGCAAGGTATTATAGAGCCCATCCAAGCTAAAGAACACTTGTATCCGCAAGGTCTTGGATGTACTACTCATGACTCGCAATCCAAAAATGTTGGTACAACCTCTAGATGTCCTCAACGAGCCTTTTCCAAAAGAAATATCGGCTCTTCCCATCGCCTCCACCAGATCATATGTGGCCATCCCTCCTCCTCTATCGTATCACCTCAAAACAACCATCCATCTTCCTCCTTCATCTGCTCCATCCATTTTGGGTCCTTACATCCCTCCATCTACCATCTCTAATCCTCCATCTACCATGCCCTTGTTTCCTCGGGTCCTACATCTATTTTGGGCCCCTATATCCCAAAATCACCTCCTCCATCTCATCCTATCCATCCTTTCATCCATTCATCACCTATCCATCTCATCCATCATAAACATCCCTCTCACATACCCCATAGTCAGGATCAACAAAGGCACTTACCTAAACATCCTCCATCTACACATAATCCCCATACTCCTACCTCCATCACTCCACATCATCCATCTCCTCACACCCATCCCATTGCTACTAAAAGCACTTTGGTTGTTAAAGAAAAAATGCATAAATCCAAACATCCACATGAATCTAAGGCTCCTCACGTCCCCTCCAAAAGACGTGGTGAAGAAAATAAAAGTATAAATCTAAATAAAATCTGTAGGCCACAAAGGCCCACCAAAGCAAAGATCAAAACCATGTGGATCCCAAAGAAAAAAGATGCAATGCCATCACATGAAAAATTAGTAAGAACATCCAAATTCGCTAATCCACAAGCTAATCATACACCCCTTTCATCTCCTACGTCTGTTTTGGGTCCCTATGTCTCGAAATTCACCATTCCATCTCCTCCATTAACCCCACATTCTCCATCCCTTAATCCTCTCATCTTTTCACATCCACCACCACATGTGCCAATGTTGGTCCTGAACGCATCTCCCCATCACATATCCACCCCATCATTCCATCCATACCCTTCGCAGCATCCCATCCATTATCCCATGTATCTCCCCTCTCAAATCCCCCTAATTCATCCTCTTGCATAATCCATTTATTCTCATAAGGTTGTACCAACATCCAATAGTCGGTTTGAACATGGGCTCTTACTACCTAGTATAGAACTTGATGATTGAGTCCTTCATCCATATCCTTATCACTTGTCTTCTAAATCCCCTTATCAACATCCCTATCCTTACCCATTTTCATCCCCTTGCTATCCACAAAAATCTAAAAAAGTCCAAAAATCCACAAAAATTCAAAAAAATAAATAAAAATAAAAATAGTAAAGAGAAATAATTCGTCCAATGGTGAAAACTTGGCAAACAAGCGCCTTGGATAAGATGAAAACCTAGCGGGGCATCATCGTAAATCCCCCATCTGCATTGGGGTAACTACGATATCGTTCCCTCCATCCGCTATGCTTCCAGCTATGCACCTGTCCTCCTGTTATCCATCCTCTTCATAAATCCCCCATCCCACCTATCTTCCACATCCTACCATCATATCCCATTTATCTCCCATTCCCTCCATCCTTCTTGTGATCTTGATCAAAATAGGGGCACCTATCTATGCATGCTTTGGACACCTATTGGTATACATCCCCTTCATCCATGCTCTATCATATTCCTTAGTCACCCATCCTATTCTCATCTAGTTATCTCCTTTATATTCCCATCCACTTGTCTTTTGTCCCTCATGCCTCCTCATATATGACATATCTAGAGTGGGGGCATTTGCTTCCTTTGTGGCATAGTCCTTGGAGACATCATCTATCACAACATCCCTTCATCTCCCTATCCATCTATCATAGCATCCCTCTGTCATAGCGTCCCTTCCATCTCCCTATCCTTCTCTTCGTATCCAGCTATCCTAGCATCCCTTTCATCTCTCACTCCTTATATTCCCACCCATCCAAACAATACCTCCCCTCCCCATCCCTATATCTTTATTCAATCTTCCATCTTTATCCTCATCCCATCTCATCCCATCTCACAATCCCTTGTCATTGGTATCTAGCTATAGGCCTCCCCCCATGCAACCCAATGTCATTTATCTCATCGTCATCACCCCTGCTTCTCTTGCACATCTTTCCAATCCCCTATCACTTTTCATCACTCATCTATCTATCATATCATCCTCCCAAGTCATTTTTACTGCTTTGGATAACTATCCCATCCCTGAGCTTTATGTGATCATCATCATCCTATCCAATCCAATAGGTCTATCCTATCTTGTCATATCGGTCCCATCTTTTTATCGACTTATCCTATCATCTTTTCATCCTTTATCCATTATTTGTCTTTGATCTTGTTGAACTACGTTGCCCCTGCGCTTTCACGTAGGCAAGGTCGATCATTTGATCCACCCCCGGGGTTCCATCATCGATCTTTATTGTCCACTTTGCTCTTCTATCATCTATCATCGGTCTTTCTCCTTTTTTCCATCCTATCTTTACCATCTATCAATGTCTCCATCTTGGTCAGTCATCCACCTTTCACTGAACTACAAGGGCTCTGTGCTTTCACGTAGGCAAGGCTAATCTTTGATTGGCCCCCGAGCCCCTAGGTCTTTAGGGTGTGTCAATCTCATGTCTTGTCTTCCTTGTGTCGTGTCATCAAGCTATGCCCTTATCTAGCCAGTTCTTTACAAATGAGATCCACTTGTATCAACAAATCCAATCAATTTTGAACATCCCGTGTCATAACGATCTTTTAGTTTAGTATCCATCATCTTTGGTCTCAACAAGATGCATCCTTCCTAGGACCTCATCAATCCCATCTATCCCCTTGATCCTATGGCAAAGGACATTTGAAATTGATTGTGATCTTTTGATGTTTTTGGCTTTTGTTTATCATTTGAACTCCCTATCATCACTTGTCAAGGCCACCATGATCCATCATATTAAGACGTGTTTTGATTGGTCCACATAGGGGCATATCTTGTTCTTTTGTTTGATTGTGTCTTCTTGGTTGTCCCACGTAGTACCCGCCAAGATCCCCGAGGTCTTGTGTTATGCTGGGGCATCCTTTCGTGCTTGTGGTTATCTCAATACCTGGCCCAACCAAGGTCTTTGTGGCTTTGGGGTGTTGGGATATCCCTCTTGTCTGTTGTGTTTATTTCATGCATTAGACACTATTACGCCTTGGTTCCACATACCCTGGCACTTGGTGTCTTATGCTATAGAAAAAATCAGTGCTCCAAAGATGTCAAATTACATTAGGATTGCATCTCATTTTCCATTCTATCATCTTGCATGTATCCCCCCATCCATCCTTATCTCTATCTAATCTCCATCCATTCCACTTAGCCCGAATCATCTAATCATATCCTTGGTCTAGTTCTCAGTCTTGTTACCAGCCTTGACCCATCATCATCATCATCCATTAGTATCCTTCCCTATCCCTTTGGTGTTGTTTTGGGATGTATCCTTCCCTCATCAACAACACTTTCATCATCATCATTAGGAGGTATTCTTCCCTATCCCTTTGGTGTTGTTTTGGGATGTATCCTTCCCTTATCAACAACACTTTCATCATCATCATCGGGAGGTATTATTCCCTATCCTTTAGTGGTGTTTTGGGATGTATCATTCCCTCATCAATACCACTCAGTGGGATGTATCCTTCCCTATCCTTGTGTTGTTTTGGGATCTTTAATTCCCTTATTGAAAAACCTCCATCCATCATCAACCCATTTTGGCTTGTACCTTGACTGGGGAAACATCACCTTTTGTCCTCAAATCCATTTGTGCTTCATCCATTTCCATATCACTTACTCTCTTCCCCATCACCTTGCATCATCTTCCTCATCTCCCCTTGCATCACATCATCTATTTCGAGAGCACACACGTGTTCTCTTCAACCCGCATGTCCTCTCAAGGGGGCATCCTTCATCCCTAATTTTCATCATTTTTTTTTTTCCCTTCCTAGTCACTCCTTTGGATGGTAGGGCATCTTTTTCAATCTAACCATCTTCTTCTAGGTTCTATATTTTAATATTCTTTGAAATGATGCTACTTCGTAACACCATCTCAAAGAGGGGAAAAATATAGACATCCAAATTTGGACACTTAATTTATCCAAATTTATCACTTTTCATCTAAACA
>VDFB02038579.1:0-23148 GCA_007258455.2 Sequoia sempervirens
CCACTTGCAATGAACCAAATTTCTTCCCTTAGGAAGAGGAACAAGATCCCACGTATGATTCTTCATTAGAGAAGAGTACTCTTCTTCCATAGCACTATCCCTCTCAGGAATACCAATCGCCTCTGAAAAATTCTGAGGATCATCTGAAATGGTATGACTCAAAAGACTAACACTTGATGTTTGTGCACGAGTGTGACGTGAGTCTAAACGATCACCTGCCAAAGGTCCAACATCAATAGTATTGTGGACCCACTTGGGTAAAGGTTGTAGATTTGGAATGGGCTTGGAACCAACTTTTCGACGATATAAAGTTTTCAAAAAATGGAGATTATACACCCAAGATATACTTGATTTTATGAAAGTTGCACAATTTGGCTTTAAAAAAGCACTTAGGGGCTAAAAATGTTTGACCCTTGGTCACATGCATGATTGCCAATTGGCATAGTAGGGGCTGGGTTAGAGTGCTTGGGCATTGATATGATCGTTGACAGGTGCTAAAGGGTAGTGAGGGCTAATTTTAAGCACTTTGGAACTGATGTGTCCTGAAGCTAAGGAGCAAAGCCCTCAAGGGCTTGGTGGACGACAAAGGTGAGTAGTGAAGGAGTTGAGAGCCACCATTGGTGGCAACTGTAGTGGCCACCATTACTAACTGGTGGCACATAATTTTAATAAATCACCTATGCTTTAAAAAGTGTTGCTATATATATATATATATATATATATATATATTGAAATCGTTGTACGATATAGCCTAAAAGGGGCCATACACGACCCCTATTAAAAAAATTGCCTTAGAGGCTCGTGGCACCAAATTTGGGAAAATTTGTAGTCAAAATTCATCGAATCAACCTCCTGAATGGGATGGTGAGGTCTGCTTCACACCAAAATGCTCTTAAAATTCACCCACCTCCAAAAAATGGAAAAAAAACACTAAAAATTCTAGATTTGATCTTGTAACCCTAGTTGAGGAAAAATGCTCAAAAATGGAGAAGGGGTTCACTAAATCCTCTCTTTGATACCATGTTAGATTTATGAATAACACCAGACATAGGATCAAACAACAAACAAAATACCTTCCACATAAGAGAGCTCTATAAAACAAAGATTTGTTATTTCTCAAAAAGAAAATACTTACAAAATGAATAATACAAGAGAGAGAGAGTTCTTTATAAGAGAAACCCTAAATGATAAAGGGGTTAGATCATGCCAAGTGTCAACATCCTGTGTGATGAGACAAAATGATCTAATATTAGTTCTCTAGTTAAATAAACAAAGCACTTAGTTAACTAAAAAACAATCATAAGTTTAGCTTAAGTGAATGAGAATTAAAATAATAATTAATTAAAGATTAATTAATTATTATCTAATACATTATTACTCTAACAATGAGGCCTTGCTCATCCAAGTTTCCAAATTTGGGAGGAGAAGGAAAAAAGTAGAATCCCATGAATGTGCAACTCATTATCCTATCCTAACTTAAGTAATTAAAACTAAATTACTTAAGTACACTTAAATAACATGTACAATATCATACTTAAGATAAATATGTCCAAAGTAATAAATACTACACTAACAGTCATCACAAGAGTGTGAACAAAATAGGTTGGATTGCTAATGGAAGGACTAATTTAATATAAATGTAGACAAGGTCACATATTTTGGTCATGTCAAACTAATTTATCCTTTTCCCTTATTGTTACCACTCAAGTTATAGTGGACATGGCACTTCCATGGGAGTGAAAAATGAATTTAGAGGTATTCCTTCAAATGACCTTTAAACAACATTACATTATAGTCATTGTTGGTCAATGGGAGTAACATTAATACCAAAAACCATACCCATGTTCTTATTATGTTGTGGAAGATGAAGATTGTATAAAATACCAAATGACATTGTTGTGTGATCTTTTGAGAGACAACAATTTAATATAATTTTGGAGGAGGTATACAAGTAGTATGAGGATAATGCAAAAAATAAAAATTGTTTTCACTAGCCAGGCTTTAACCATTAACCTTGTTGGAGCCCAATGTCATAGATATATCATGATCTTGAATGCCTCTTATGATTTGTGCTACTCTTTATCTTTTTAGATGGTAATTTTCCCTTATTTTCCTATTTACATCATCACACTTAGAAGCACACAAATATTGATGATGTGCATTTTGATGCTTGCATACAAATATTACACTATTTTCAACATCAACACTGGCAACAATAGGTACAATATTTTTCTCAACTTCTATTATGTTTCATTATGCTCTTTCTCTTCTTTTATAATATTGTCCCCTTCTTCACCTATGTATATATTCATGCTTAGAAGCATACAAAGATCTTTGAGTTGCATCTACATGGTAGTGTGTAGAAATCAATCTATTATCAACAACAAGATATAGAGTATTTTCTTGATTTAACTTGTCAAACTCCACATGTAAGGGAATATATGTGACTATCATATTAGCAACATCTCTGTATATTAAGATTCCTCCACTATGTGATTCAATTAATAGAAGAGAAACATTGTTGTAGCTCATACATCATTAAAATTCAAGGTAAATTTTTAGTTCTATATTTATAAATACATAATAAATTAATATTATATGCTATTAATCAATGAGCATTGTCTTGCAATAAAAATAGAAATATATTGATAATTGAGATAATGTTTAAGCTATTTCAAATTATAGAACTTCATTTATTATATATAAGCATAGTAAAGATATTACTTGTATTGTCATGGGGTTGAGCTTAATTGGTTATAGCATTGGATTCTTATTGTGGAGACCTATGTTCATATCGAAAAACACATCTAATGTGGAATTCTTAAGTTGTGACTCTTGCTATTCCATAATGGACTTCTAATGTGGATGTGATTTCTAAATATGTGGATTTCTAAGTTGTGAATCTTGGCATTCCGTAGGTGATTTCTAGTGTGTTTTCTTGTAAGGATATTGTATTAGTCTATAATAAGTTCTTACATGAGCTTGTATTAGGTGACTTATAGTGTATTTGTTTGCAATAGTTTGTATTGGTCTCATGTTGATACTTGTATGAGTTGAACATTTGTAAACTATATTCAAGAGAAAAATAGATTACTTATATAATTATTTAAATTTAAAATGTTATATATAATAGTAACACATTTAATATAATTGTAAGACAATATGAATTGATATCACATGATATCAACCATCATTAGATACACAATAAAGAACTAATAACTTATATATACAATATACACAAAAAGAAATAACCATATTAAGAAAAAAAAGTATAATTATAAATGGGCGAAGAATATTAAGAATTTTTTATATAGATATGTGATAAAAAATGATGATCTGCTATCATTTTTATTGAAACCACATAGAATCATTCATCTACTAGCCAATAAAATGGCCAAGAGAACTCACTTGATATGCTTGCTTTCATATATAGTCAACAATTTCTACCTTTGTTATTACACATTTAACCACATAATTTGAATGAAAATTGTCTAATTTGTCATGCATGGAGAACTTAAAAGATCTAAACATCAACTATTTTTTAACTTTTCATGGACTCATTTTATGATTTTGAATCTCAACACACAAATCTTTGGCTCTAACCCCTAAAATTACAATACATGCATCATACCAAATTATTTTCCATATAGGACTTGCATAGTCTTAATATTAGTGATTTGTGCAAGCCAAAATAAAATAAAAATACACTAATATTTTGATATTGTTGGATCTTTCTCAATAATACATTATATTCATTTATAAAATTCTCATCTCCTATATAATAGGAGAGCTCCTATAACCACTCATAACAAACACTCACAAAATAAGCAAAACTCCTAACAAGCCTAAACAAAATAACAAACCTAGCCACTTGAATGATGTAATATTCCTAACACTTAAAGTCAAATCCTAGCCACTTGTAACTTATGTCACTATGAGCACTGACATTGCAAATTACCATTCATTAATGGGCACACATGATTTAACTAACATTTTTCATCTCATTGAAAAAGGCTAATGTTGCCTTGAGCAAAATCTATTGTGGTTTGTCTATGATTTTGACTCCTTTATTTTGTATTGCAATAGTAGCTATTCATGTTAAAATATATTTAGGAGCTTGAGATAGGGTTGTCAAATAGTTACATGGATTAGGGTGATCCCACAATAGTGGTTTACACTTTCAGGGAGATCCTGATTTTTGTTGAAATCACATATTTTTAGAAAATATAATGATTCAAGCCTTGAAAATTCTATTTAAATGATTTCAATTGAAGAGGGTTTGATCCAATCAACTTAGATCAAACCCCCTTGGATAGAAGCCCGTTAGTTTTAAACCATACATATAACAGAGTCTCTTTTACACCTATCAAAATGCCAATAAAAAACCACTTTTGATTTACCTTTTGGGGGATCAAATGAATTCATTTAAAATTTATTTTTGTAACTATGTAGTCCTTATTATAAGCTTCCCAAAAAGTCTAATATCAAATAAATTTAATTTGATTATTATATTTATTTTTTATTTCTTATGAATGTAGGTTTTTCACCGAAAATCAAGATCTTTGTTCTGCACGTGGAAAGATAAGAGATTATATAAAAAAAATGAAAAATATTAGTGCACTAAATATTAACGTCTCTGATCCAACAAAAAAGAAAATTGAATTTCGATACATACAAAAAAAGTTATGCTTTAGCTAGTAAATCATGTCTAAATTGTAATTGGTTTGACTTTGAAACTTAATTATGAATTTCTTTTTTTATGAAATGCTATGAAACCAATTCCATGCACTAGATATTGTAGTTACGAATCTAAATTTGAAAAAAATAGGATTTTATCCTTCATAGAAAAAAAAGTTATATGTTAGCTAGTAATGCCACTCTTTAAAAATGGCGTTTACTATTAAAAACTAGTTTTCGAAGGAGATGAAAAAAGAAGTGCAATCTTATTCCAATTTTTTTGAAAAACATATATTTAGAATCTACAAAAAAAATGTCACTGATCACTAGTTTGCATCATCTTCAAATTCCTCACAATTTAGCTATAGGTGCCCAAAAGTGAAGATTTAGTTAAAAAAAAATTCAGTTCAATGTCTAGTTTGGCCAAAAATTGTAAACCAGTATTGTGGGATCACCCATTAATTTTTCATTATCATTATACCAATATTTAAATTTGTGTGCATCTTTGATGACATGATTTATAAATATCTTGTTTGTGGTGATTATTTCTATGTATTTAACATGAAATTCTAACATTCATACACCCTTGATAGAAATGATAGACAACTTCCCACCATTTTGTAGCTATTCAAGTTCAACACCTTTTTACATGTAAATCACTTTGCACATGGTTAGCTCAATGCTACACTTTGTCATATCTTTGATATATAAACTCCTTTTTAATTATCCTCCATTATTTTATGGAAAACATCATGAAGCTACCAACCATCTCACACAAAGTATAGAGTAAGAAACTATTAAATGCCACAACACAAAATTTAATTACTAAAGTTTTTGATATAGCGACAAATACTTAAAAATTATACAACTTGGAACTAATCCAAATATCTTTTGTATAGAAATTTATAAAAAGTGTAACGTAAATTTTTTTTTGATAAATGAAGCACAATTCCCTATAAAAGCTCTAAATTTGCAATTACAACCTACCCCAAACAAAGTTGAGATAAAAAAATGCATGTATACCTAGTTCCATGTATCTAAAGGACCTAATAATAATAGAAGACATGTATTCAAGTATTCCTAAAACGTCATCATCCAAAGTCATTTCAATCCTAAATCTCCAAAATGAGCTTCACCATCCTCATCAAGGAGGATGTTGTTGGGCTTAATATATCTAAGAATGATGGTGGAAGAACATTCATGGTGCAAATAGGCTAGTGGATGGGCCACTCCAACCACAATATTGTATTGAGCATTCCAGTCTAGAGACCTTGCAAAGGTATTGCCATTAAAATGGAGGTGATTCCCCAATTTTCCATTGGTCATATACTCATAAACAAGGAGTTTTAGTCCATATGGTATGAGAAAAAAGCAATGAGTTTAACAAGGTGTCAATGTCAAACCTAGCCCAAAGTTGTGGCCTCCTTTAGGAAGTTCTTGTTGTTAATATCTTTATCCCTAAATCCCACTTTTTTCATTACTAAAATGCCACCTGATCTTATGCAAGCCTTGTATGTCATTTTGAAGTCGCCCAAGCCGATGATATTACTCTTACTCAAAATATTAGTGGATTTAAGGACATCACAAAATGCCCATTTAATCTTTCCACCACTCACAATCATCATATGATTTCTTGTCAATGGTGATGGAAAGGATTCCTGGTATAATTTAGTAGAGGTCACCACATTTTGAGGAGGATTACAAACATAAATGTAGTTGTGGTCAACACAATACATACAATTGATAGTCCTAGCATGAGAATAGTTCTAGCATGAGAGTCTTATTAGGCTTATTACTGTTACTAAGACATTCATTTTTGCAAGAAATTGAAACTAGGCCTCCACACAAATGAGGGTTTTCTATGAAAGATTTCTTTTGTACTGCACCAAAGCCACAAGGAACAAGGCCTAAAAGCATGTTGAATAAAAGACCTGTAGAAATCATGCTCACTAGTTCTCCACTTTATGCAAGAATCCTATCGTTGAGTCAATTGTATAGGAGATCAATTTTTCAAGCTCTGATAAGACTCCTAGTTGTGAATGAATGGGACTTGATGATCTATTTTGCTGAGGTCCAACGAAAGCTGCATATTTGTCAAGTATCCTAGCTCACTTTGAATAGCTTCCAATAGAAGATTGGATCCTAACCTCAAATTGATTAGGTTTGTAGTTGCGCAAGCAAAAAAGGGGATTTCTTTAAAACCTACTGTTCTCTAGGTTTATAAATTGAAGTGAAGCTCTATTCTCTCTGAAAGAATGTTTCCTTGAAGAAGATTTCTTGTAGCCTTCAGTATGTTTCCTTGAAGAAGATTTCTCGTAGCCTTCAGTAGTTGCAAATCTTTATATCCTATGATAATTTCTGGGGAATTCTTCCTTGTAGTGCTGAGTGTGCTACAATTTATTTTCATGAGCATGGAATATCCCACAAGATTATTTCGTTGCCACTCCATGCTTTTCCTTACATTCTATGGTTAAGGTCGACCATTTCTTTCTTTCTTTCTACTTCACGAAAAGCATTAAGAATATAAGACAGTTAAAACCCTTTTGTTCTCTCCATGGCAAGCATGTAACGAGCTTCTGGATTGCCCACCTCTACACAAAGCTTCAAATATTTGTGCTACTCATTATTCCACTTTGAAGACAATATGCTCAGAGCCCCCATGAGCAAGCATATTTTCATGTGATGCCACAGAACAAAACCTCTTGCACATATGCACACAAAAACAATGCATTCATCCATGGTTTTAAAATTATATGGGAGAAAATAGAAAAAAACTTATATTGCGAGCTTTGCATTGACAAGATCTGCTACTAAGGTTGTAGAAGAACCAACAAAAAGCATTATTGAAATAAGAAGATCATCCAAAAGTGCATCAAAAGGATTGTCTTTAATTGTATCATTGGCTTTCATTTTCATGGCCAAATGAAAACCCTACAAATTAAAGATGCACTTAAAAATTACAAAGCATTTTCTGTATTGTGCCTTGCACAAAATGGAAAGAATCAAAGCATTTATTTTTATGAATGCATTTGAGGTTTGGCACTCATAGGTTTTGGTACGAGGAAGCCTAAGAAAAGATCAACAATAGAATAAAATGCAGATGCAATTATGACTCTACAACTTGAGCATTTGGACTCATTGAGACTGCCAGTATCTCGTAGTATGTGGAGTAGATAAAAGTGCAGAGGGTTGCAAATAGATACTAGAAAAATTATCAGCAGAGCAATGGTAGCTCATGATTGAATATGTAACAAGCCCATAAAGGCTTGCTTCGAAAAGGACATATGGGAGTTCTATTGATACCTGAAATAAACCAGAATCAAAGGTGTGAAATCATTGTAACATCACCCATTAAAACCTACATATTTGACTCAGCTTGGCAGTGTGTTGTATTGATTTAGGAAATCTCCCATCGACAGTAAAATTCATTATTTTTGAAAATAATGTAACATACAAAATCCTATTAGGTTTTCACTGAGTAGCTAGTTGATTCTTACTATTGTGGCTGCAAGCCAATGCTTGATGCAAGCTTCTCGATTTAGTTTTCAGAATCATGCTATTTTACAAGAAAAGAGTCTAAGAAGAGTATAAGATATTTTTGGGATGGCTTTCACTAGGAATTTAAATCAATTACCTGTGCCCAAGCATTTACACTGCCAGAATACATTCCAACTTCCTTTTCTCTACACAAAGCCTAGCACTCTACATCAACTGCCCAAATTCATATTAGATTGGTTTACATTGTTGTCCCTCGTTTCTAGTAGATGGTACCAAAGAGCAATGCTAAGGCAAAGGTGAAAGAAAAGCGGACCAAATTGTATCTAGGACTTTTGCCAATATGTCTAAAATTGCTTCTAGAGGCAGTTCATAAATTGCTTTTTGTTATGAAATATTTCTTTTGTGCTGCACCAAGGGCATTAGGAACAGGGCCTGAAAGCATGTTGATTGAAAAATCCATAGAAATCAGGCACACTAGGTCCACAGCTTGTGTAGAAATGCTGTCGTTGAGTCAATTGTGCGACATATTCAAATTCTAGCGCTTTGGTAGGCCTCACAACTAAGAAGGCGTCCTGATAATCTATTTTTGTTGAGATCCACTAAAAGCTGCATATTTGTCAAGGTAGCCTATCTCACTTGGAATAGCTCCCTTAGCCCTACAAATAATTGGCCCCTAGCCTTAATCAGGTTTTGTAATTGCCCTAGGAAAAAGGGGACTTAACCCTGAAACATATTGTTCTTTAGGTTTAGAAAGTGAAATTAAATTCCTTATCTCTGAAGGAATGTTTCCTTCAAGAAGGTTCCCTGATAGATACAAAGAAGAATTATCAGCCACCAACTACTATTTGCTTTCTAGCTTCTATTCATTCTATTATATTCTAGTTAAATCCCAACTACTTAGAGAAATGGTCCCACACATAACAACAGACTAGAAACCACACCCCTCCACCATAATCTGCTTCTCTTACCTTATCACCAATTAAATTCCAAATTCCACAGTTCATACATACCAAAAAATACGTGTTCTTCTCTTACACATTCAGTTCAGCGGACCCAGTGGTTAAAATTCAAATTAATCATCACAAACATATATAAAATATATTCAAACTAAATATATGCATAATACATACACCTCACATTTTAATGTTGTTCAGTCACACACTTTCCCACTGCATCGTGTGGTTACATTCTTGCAAATTAAAAAGTATGCTTTTATCCTATAGTGCCTTTCTTTTAAGAAAACGTTCACATACAAATATTTGGATGAAAAAAAATTTATTTATTTATTTATTTTTTTGGCAAAAGACTTTAAGCCTATATATATTATATTATGAGATTGAATGACATATCATCAACTTAGGATGTTCAGTATCTGGCAGCCCTTACAATCCTTTGCTGTGGCAGCATAATAAACGAAAAGATACACAGGAAAAGCCAGGCATGAGCAACTGGCAGCAAGTTAACACAAGATGCCAAAGAGGCAACACTAAAATTTCAAAACCCTCATTCAATGGGACTGGAGTGGCATTTGATGATGAGCAAAATCAGAATTTAGAGGAAATCTCTTCCGCTTCTGCACAATGGTCCAAATGCTCGCCTTAGAATCCACCTCTGAGAATGGTGGTTGGGAAGAAGTAATGATGTTATTTACCATTTTCACTTGACCCTCTTTTTCACCTTGATCCACTTTTTCTTTCTGCTCCACAGTCTTCGTTAGTGAAGCTGTCAATGGGGCTGTAATTGATTTCTCCATCTGACCTTGAGGAGAAATTGCATTCTTCTTGTTAGATACAACTGAGGAAGAATGCATTGTCGGAGCTGAAGAAGCAAATTCTTTCTGTTCTGGAGGTGAATTTTTTGCCTAGTGATCCGTTTGGAACTGCAAGGGAACCAATGGTGTGCGCCTTAGGAGCATTTGGGGAAGATGAGGAGGCAGCATGAGCCGTTACAACTGGCTGCTTTCGCCATGAAGGAAACAGAGGTTGCGGTTTGGAGTTGCAGGGAGCCGTTGAAAGCCCTTCCTCTGGAGCCGTTGGGAAGCCGCAGGAAGAGTGACCCGATCCTGTGCATAAGTCCTTAGTAAATTTACCAGCGCCGCATGCAGCTATTGGAACAACAGTCGATGAAGAGTGACCCGAAGCATTTGTGATTGCAGCTGAAGGGCGTCGCCAAGAAGGCACTGGAGTGTTGCAGACACCTGTTGTGGAGGGGCGTTGAGCAGAAACGGATCTGTCGATCAAGCCACCAGACGCTGGAGTAACAGGTGGGCAAGATCTCCATGAAGGCACCGAAGCAATGTTGGTAGCCGTTGGGTGGAACCCATTCAAAGGCACAATGATATTAAAATGGGTTCAAAGAAGGTGATCTGGAGGAAAAGAAAGTTCACTAATGAAATATTTAGTAATTAAGGATAATTTTAGAATTTCTAAAAATAATTCATAGCCAAAATTTTTGTCAAAAACATCTAAAAACAAACATCACTATTTTGAAAACTTTTTTTTTTCAAAATATTATGTGTGAGGATTATTTCCAAGCTATTTACAATGAAAATTTTTGTTGAAAATTTGTTTTAGTTATTATGGGATGTCAAAAAATAGGGAAATATTTTTAGAATGTTAAAAAAATATGATCAAGGAATTATATTACATAGGGATCATTTTTACATAGGATTTATTTTTAAATGAGTAATGTTTATTTTTGTTAAGGAGAATTTAATTTTTAAAATTTAGTTAAAATGCTTAACAAAATGTTTGGTAGTATTTGGGGCTATTGTAATTTTGGAAGAGAACCACTAAGTATGTGGTAAGATATTGTGAACTATTTATGATTTACAATTTGTGTACTAAAAAAATATATTATTTTATACATTCTTATGGTGATTGGTGTATTTATGTGTCTTGGCAAACCCAAAAAGTATATTTTAGTCAAATACTTGTTCTAGTCATATACGAAGTTGGGAATGTGTAACAAAATAATATAATCTTTTTTGAGTACTTATTTATTCCTTCTAGAATTGATTTTGAAATAGCACAACCAATTGTCAAATATTATGCGACTAAAACAAAAAAAAAAAATAGTGAAAAAAAGTTAGTTTAACTTAAAATAACATAATATAACCTTTATTTTTCAATTAAGATATTCATGCACCTTCAAGGGTATTATCATTAACACCTAAAATAAATTAGAAGAAAATTCAATTATTTTTGGGCTAAACATAAATACCTTATGACATTAAAAATTTAGTAAAATTATCATAATAATTAAATTATTCAGCATGTAATTTGCTCATATTTAAATATCTTTACACAAATTTACTAATGCTTTAATAAACTATATAGTAACTTAGATTTCTCCAACAATCCACTTTCAAATGATTTTATACTTGTAATCAGGGCTAAAATATTAAGGTTAGGTAAATAATGATGCAAATAAGACCCTAATCAACAATGAAGCACAAATAAGCATAAAGACACAAAATATGAAACAACATTACCACAATTTTCATGTCTTCATTGATTCATCTCCATTGCACTTCTCCATTTTGCTTGAATGATATGGTTGCCCTCAGATTTTGAGTATGCAATATGGTCTATGATAATGTCAAAGCAAAATATTGAAGATTCTAAAGGACTATGGATGCAAGATGATTGCAAGAGGACTCTAGATAGCTCAAGGTTCCAAGATGGTGAAATGACAATGACAGAGGTCTTTTATAGAGAAGTCAATTTTGAATGAAGGGCTAGGATGAAAGAACAATAATCAATGGCCAAGATTAAGAGATGAGGTATGGAATAGGGTTAGGGAAAAATTAAGGGAAATGATAAGGATAGAGGGTTGAGATTGAATTATGAGTTAATTCAATCAAGGGCCAAGATTAAATGAGATGTCAAGAGATAAGATTTGATGGGGAAGATAAGATTGGCACAGGGAAAGAGGTGAGATGAGAAATTAAATAATACACATTATTTAATTTGGGTGACCATTGAATAATTAAATAATAAAGATATTATTTAAGTATAGAAGAATGTGACATGTGAGGAATCATTTTGAATTAAATAATAATTTAATTCAAAATCCAAGAGAGTGGACCAATTAAATAAATAAAATTATTTAATTTATGAGAGAAAAAGCTAATGAATAATTAAATAATTAAAATAATTATTTAATTATTGTGGAAAGTGACATAGAAATTAAATAAATAGCAATTTATTTAATTTTAGAAAGAAAGGGCTTAATTAGTGATGTAATTAAATAAATAAATTTAATTAATTAGGAGGAATAAAGATAGAAATGAATTAATTAAATAATTAAAATTATTTAATTAATAGAAAACATATGAGGTTAGAAAACAATTAAATAATTAAAAAATATTTAATTATGAAGAATGGATGAATAAAGGAGAAATGATAGAGAAAATAAGAGTCACAGGCCTAGGATAATTTTTACTGTCTACATTTTTCCCCTCTTTGATACAATGTAGTTTATCCCCCCTTAGAAGAATTTTACAAATTTCTCAAAAAATTTCAATTTTTTTTTGAAAATTGTTCTGAAAAGTCAAATTAATAGGCATAAATGCTATGGTGGTGAAAGAAATGATTTTCAGGACCATCGGAGTAGAAAAAAGACAGTTTGAAGACCTAAGCAGAGTGCAACCAACACAAACCCTAGTAAAACCCTAAGTTTGAGGGGGGTATAAATAGGAAATTGGAAAATCTAGGCTCATTTTGCACATTTGGACCTTGGAAATTTGGAGCTCTGAGTAAAGATGGAGTGTGTTCCTCATCGCGAGAACAGGGCCTACACAGTTCGTATGTTTAGACAACCAGAGGGCGCATGAGATCCGATAAGGCTCTACAGACCCACTTTGTCAATTTTTAATTTCACGCTTTTTTAGGTAGGATAAAAAATTGGAAGTTAGTTGCGTCGCTCGAAGATAGTCGCAAGTGTTATCGCATTCAACACATTTGACTACAAAACGATGCAACTTCCTTAAACACGCTAGGCTAGGATAGGGTTTCAAATTTCTTGTGACGCAACTGCCAAGGTTCGACGCATCCGCAGATTGCTTAACCGCATCTGTGTTTGTGTGACACAACTGACTGTGGTTGTGCACAACCGCTTAGGGCTCAGCCGCAACTGCTATAAAATGATGCAAATGTAGGACTAGGTCACAACTGAATTGGGGGTTTCGACACAATTGATGTAGTGTGACGCAAGTGAGGTTTAAGCAACACAACTGATTGGTTTAAAATTTTCCCTAGCTGAGGATTTATTTACTTTTATGACGTGCAAAAAATAAGTTAAGATAGGTTTGATAAACTGACACAGTGTTTGTCATGTTGGCTATAGGTTCATCTAGATCCAATCTATACATGGGAGTCTTGACCACTAGAGACATATCGATTACAAGATTAGTTGGCTAGTAGTGAGAGGCATGGGTTGTGGCATCTTGGTTTGTATCATGTGACATTCATGCCCGTCATTAGGGAAAACAGGGGGATGCTGACTACACTTGTTGAGCAATGGAATTCAGAGACATGCTCTTTTCATCTGCCTACAGGAGAGGCTACCATTACCTTAGAGGATGTCTACAAGATCCTTCGACTGCCGATATGAGCGAAGAGGGTTAGATATGAGCTTGCTCGAGGGTATCAAGATTTGACTACCTATTACGTATATGATGATGTGGTGCAGCTGGGGGTGGATCAATATGAGATCAAGTGGGAGACACTAGCCACGTGATATGAGTGGTTTGACTATGTATTGTGTACTGCGATAGCCGATATAGTGATCCCAGATCATCGAGGACATGGATTTCCTGTCGGATGGGGGAGATTCTTGTTGGTATAATGGTCAGTGAGACATTGTATGTATGGGGGCCTTGTTTGTTGGCGATGGTATATTTTCAGTTACATGACAGTATATCGGCAGGGACAGTCTATGAGCTGCGATGTTACTCTGTTGATGGTCTGGGCTTGGGAGAACATTGTGGTGTTCCATCCACCAGTTGATCACCATTTGAGACCACCGTTCCATATACATATATGTACACAAGAGCAGTTACTCAGACTCATGTATTAGATATTGGTTACTAGCGACATGGATTGGAAACCTTCATTAGTTTCATATGGAGGCCATATATGGATTGTCATTAGTGTCCAAAAGAGGGTCAACATCTACCATGGTGTTGACAAGAGAGATATCTGATTGGGTGGATGGTTCAGTCAATACACATTATTGAGAGATATCTACCAGATCGAGTATTGAGATAGTTTAGAGAGCAACAAGGAGATCCACGAGGATTAGCAGTGTTTGCACGGTCATCTAGGGAGGTGACACCATGGGGTCCCATGATTTTAGTTGCCATAATAGAGAGCATGATGCTGCCAAGGTGCACAACAATGGCATGCAGATCCAAACATGATGGCATGGTGGTGGTATATATAGTGTGCTATTGATAGATCTTGATCACCAAGACTAGTGGTCTGACGAGATAGGGTCCCTTTACAGGAGGTGGAGTGAGAGGGAGGGATGGGGGCTGAGTGACACGAGTGCATGAGAGGTGCGCGACAAGCATGCGCGCGGCTATGGCGGACAAGCGGGTTACGCCAACCCAGCCGACCCAGGAGCATAAGACCACCCCTCCCATCCCAGAGGAGCGGGCCCACACCTGAGCAGCTGATAGAGGCTAAGGCCGGGAAGTGAAATTTTGAGGAGAGCAACTTGATGTATTAGAAAATGAAACTACCATGGATGTGGAGGTGGGAGGACATGAGGAGTAGCTAGAGGATGAGGAGATGGGTGAGGAGGAGTGGATACTTCATGAGAGGATTCTAGACAGAGAGGAGGGATTTGAGTACATGCCCATCAGGGGTGGTTCAGGGGATAGGGATCATGAGTTGGCAAGTCTACAAGCCAGAGTATAGGCATTGGAGGCTAAGGTTCAGTCTCTACAGGCATAGAAAGATGACATACAAAGTGAGGACACTCTTTTGGTGGTGGATAAGGCGCAGGACTGAAGTCGAGGTATTAGAGGGTTGGTTGACTTTGTGGTGGTCGCATGTACGGGTGATCTTACGCTTACACAAATGGCACTCATTAGAGCAAAGGAGGCTGAGTAGCATTATAGACCGTGATGATGAGGAAGCGTTAATGGAAGACATGGACATATTAGGTATTAGGATGTGAGTTCATTATTTTTCCAAACATATTAGGTTCCGTGATGAATCATCATCATACGTACCAGCCATCAAGTAAAAGAATATGGGATCAAGGCAAAAGTAAGCAACCACTAAAACAACGTCCTAGCTCATACTAAGGGCTGAGTATTCCCAGTCTTTTTTTCAAAAAAATCCACAAACAGTAATCAAAGAAAAGAGTCAAGAGACATCATTGCTCCTCTAAATACCTCATGGGACATCCTTGAGGAACTAGTAACCTGACTCACAAAAAAATTCCAAAAGAAAGATAAGACAAGATGAGCCACAATGTCAACAACCAGTTAGAGTGTTTGCCAAAATTTGATTGTTTGATGATTATTTGACTAGGTGATTGATAGGTTGATTGACTTGGTGATTGACGGGTTAATTGTTTGACAAAGCCTGGTTTCAGGAGAGAAACATGCCGTATAAGACGTCTAATATGGTTTTGATCATCTGACCACCTGTATAAGACGATGTTTGACCAAATGACAATGTCTAGGTTCAGGAGGGACACATCTTGTATAAGACATAGGTTGGATCGTTTTGGATGACTGCTTTTGACAATTTTTTGGTTTGACGGCGGATTTGCGAGGGCGATGTTCGTGAGTTGATGCGGTGGATTGTCCACAGCTTTGATGACCACCAGTGTCTGGCGCCTACGCTCGATCGAATACACGATATTGCATCAAACGTAGCTGAATCTAATCTTAGGTGGCCCTGGTACCCATCGCATTTCACCCGGCTCACACAACAAATGCGCATAGACCCCGCAGTTCCATTACTTTGCGAAACATATCTTTATTAAATAAGTCAGCGATTTATTTTGCCGCATTCACCAATGCCCACATCGATGAATTACCTTGCCTACGTTTAGTCATAGAGGCAACGTAGTTTGATTGGACTTAGAATGACATAGCTGACTTTGAATCTAACTTTGTTTTTGGGATTTTTTAAAAAGTTATTTGGATGTTTTTGGATTTTTGAGAATATTTGATTTTTTTTCTTTTTTGGAAATATTTGATTTTTTTGTCTTTTTGGAATATTTGATTTTTTTTGTCTTTTTGGGAATAAAATGACCTTTGCTAATATATCTACAATCCAATGACATAGTTCAAGTATTTTCCCCCAATCAGGCATAAGACCAATTTATTAGGGGTGGAATAGGCTAAGTTAGGAAGAGAGCAGAAGGACACCTGATGTCAATCACTTCAAATTGTGGAAGGATGACCAAACCTTATTATGGATGATATGGAAAATGTGGGCGAAGCAAAGGACATGGAAAATTTAGGTTGGAATGATGGTAGATGATAGAGTGAGGTAAACTACACATGGCACATGTTTTCCAGGTTTTCACCATGGTATCTATCCAAAGCGCCACTGAAGTGGTTTTCACTATTGGACAAATTATTTGTCTTTACTATTTTCTTGATTTGATTTGATTTTTTTGTATTTTTCATGATTAAGGCAAAACTCTCGAAAGCTATGTGTAGAACTTGCGAAAATGTAGACTATTGATTAGTTCTATCAAAGGTTTTCCTTATGGAGTGGAAAGTTGGTAGGAACCTGATCCAAAGACTCCTATCACAACATAAGGACCCAACCAATTCGGCTCAAACTTTCCTGGCTTTTCTCGTTTTGCTTGATTTTTAGGATTTTCCATTAAGACCAGGTCACCGATGTCAAAACTTCAATTTAAAACCCTCTTATTGTAACTACGTCGGAGGAAATTTTGATATGCTTGAAGATGATCTAATGAATTTTTCCTCCATTTATCCAAAAGTTTCAGTTCATCTAGTCTAGATACTTGATATTCTTCATCATCAATATGCCCTTGCAAGGATACCCGTAGGGAAGGAATTTCAACATCGATGGGTAAGATAGCTTCAGAACCAAAGACCAACAAATATGGAGTGGAACCAGTGGGAGTATGGATACATGTGTGATAGGCCCATAAGGTAGGATTGAGTTGGATGTGCTAGTCACAGCTAGCATCATTGATAGTATTTTTGGAGAATTCCTTGAGAATTTTTATTAGACAATTCCTCAGCCTGATCAATACTGGCCTTGTGGCAGTAGGGCACAGAAAGCGTTGAATGAAATTCTTGTAACGCTTACAACTCGATTTTAAATGGGATGACCACATCGCGAATCCAATGACTATAAACATGTCGAAAATGATGTAGTTAAGAAATGAACCTAGATTTGTTTGCCATTTATATGAGCGTCGCTAGGGAATAGCTTCCTTAAACCGATGTGCATCGGTAGGGAAGAATTTATGGATCATGAGGGATGGGATATTCTTTATCGAGAACGAGTCCACGGGTGCCGCAGAGGAGCTGATGGTTTCCGGTGTGTAATGTTGCATCTCGTCAGCCGGGTATTCCCCGGAATGGAGAAGAGTTCCTTTGATTTAGGGCGCCGAAGGGTCTGGCGCGACGGCGAACGGTGAGCGGAATGGCGTCCGTCGCCCGCATCAGCCATCCGCCCGCGCAGTCACCGCAACGTCCGTTTTGTTTCGCGCTGGCTTCCGAGATTCACGCAGCAAATGCGCCTGCACGGTCAACGGTGCCAGCGTGGAGATCTGGTAACGAAGCAACGTTCCATGTTCGAGTCCCATGGTTCCAGACCATCCCAACCTGTCGCCGTGAATCAAAAGTTGTTCTACCAAAAACTCCAATTCAGGCATGTTGTCAGGTATCTCCAAGAGAGAGCCAATTGTGGCCATGGCATTTGTGGCTATGTTCTGAACACGGGGTACACGGGGTACCTGGTGGAATAGAATCATGTCAAAATTTCCTGAAACTGTCTACCATCCACTTGTAGGGTTTGAGTTTTTCATCTTTGGTGTTATAATAATCATTAACTTGTCGAATTACTAGTTGAGAGTCACCATATACTTGTAGATGTTTGATATTCCATTTAATTCCCATACGTGATCTTGTGAGGAGGATTTCATATTCTGCTATATTTTTTGTGCATGGGAAAGCAATCCTGAATGACTTAGGAATAGTATCGCTTTGAGGAGTGACAAATAATATACCTGCTCTTGATCCATGATTTGTATGTGATCCATCAAAATATAGTTTCCATGCCACTTTTGCATCTAATGTGAAGAGAGATTCGTCTAGAAAATTAGAAACTAGTGGATTATCTGCCTTAGTTGGTGTGTCTGCAAGTTGGTCTACAATAACTTGTCATTTTATAGCTATTCTCTCGACGAATTGGATGCCATATTCACTAAGTATCATGACCCATTTGGCTAATCATCCTGTCAATGCTGCTTTGCTGAGAAGATACTTTAACGGGTCTATCTTAGCCACCAAAAATGTTCGATGATTTATCATGTAGTGCCTTAGTCGTTGAGTAGCAAAAACTACCGCAAGACAAGCACATTCTATTGGACTGTAATTTAGTTCATACCCAACCAAGGTGCGACTGATGTAGTATAATGCTCTCTCACGACCCTTATCATCATTTTGTGCAAGCAATGCCCCCAGTTTGGATGTAGTTGCTGAAATATATAGAATAAGAGGCCTTCCTTCAACAAGTATTATCAATACTGGTGGTGTCAATAGATATTCCTTGATATTTTCAAAAGCTTCCTAACATTTTTCTGTCCATGCAAAGGAAACTCTTTTTTGAGTAAATGTTGGAAAGGATGTTTCTTATCTGCCAATTGTGCTATAGAGCATCTGATGGATTGTAATTGTTCTTAGAGTGTCCTTAATTGACTTATGTTGGTTGGTGGAGGCATGTCCATTATGGCTTTTATTTTAGCTAGGTCTACCTCAATGCCTCGTCTGGAAACTATATACGCAAGAAGCTTTCCTGATGTCACACCAAATACACACTTCTTAGGGTTTAGCCTCACTTTATATTCTTCCAGTCTTTTGAATATTTTTTCCAAGACTCTCAAATGGTCTTCTCGTGTTAATGAATTTTCCAATAGATCATCCACATAATCTTCCATCAAGGTATGCATGAGATCATGGAAAATGGTTGTTATAACACGTTGATATGTAGCTCCTGCATTTTTAAGTCCAAAAGGCATGACATTCCAACAATAGGTGCCCCATGGACAAGTAAAGGTTATCTTGTGTTGGTCTTCTGGTGCAATTCTAATATGATTATATCTTGAGAAGCCATCCATAAGGGACAACATCTCGTACCCAACCGTCAAGTCTACAATTATGTCAATGTTTGGCAATGGGAAATCATCTTTAGGACACACCTTGTTTAGATCTCAAAAATCTATGTAAATGAAGATACCATCTATTGGTTTTGTGCCTAGTACTAAATTGGAAATCCATTTTGCATAATCAATTGATCAAATGAAGCCCATATCCAACAATTTCTTTAATTTATCCTTGACTAATAGTGCAATTTGTGGATGCCTTTTTAGAAGTTTTTGTTTGATGGGTTCAACATCCAGATATAATGGAAAATGGTGTAGTATCAACTCAAAATCTAATCCAGGCATGTCAACATATGACCAAGCAAAATTAATGTGGCTGTCTATGAAGAAAGCTTAGAACTCCATTTGCTCGGATTTTGTCAAAGATGCCACAAAGTGGATTATCTTAGGACCATCTTCAGTGCCAAGGTTGATTTATTTTGATTTATCAATTAGCATTGGTGAATTATCTTGATTAGTGGGGAGAACGTCCAACCCTCCATCCTTGGGTTCCTAAGAGAGGTTTTCACCCTTGAATACATCCTTTCTTTTTATTTTTTCTTGGTCCAGAGGCACCTTTCGGTTTTCACCTGAGGACTTATTATTTTTATTTTTTCCATTTTCCATTTTTCTTTTGATTATTTTCACTTTTGCGACTAGAGGGGTGGGCAGACTCCCCAAACTATGCCATGTTATCCAAGTCAAGGGCAAAGAAAGCCTTATGGTCCCCGCTAGGAATTCCTTCATGCAATCCCATGAACTCGGATATTGCTTCGTCGTTCTCAAAGATATCTAAGATAGGGGGGTCTCATTGATCCAAATCAATAAGCTGGGGATAGGCCAAGGGCATGCTATTATCAAAAGGGTCAAAGTTCAAAGGAGTCAAGGTAAAGTCTGAATTATTGACATAATTCCAAAAGGATTTTATGGTGTGTTCCATATTCTTAGGAGGGGGTATGTTAGGTTCTGACGTGTCTCGTGATGATCCAATTTTGAATGTTTTCTCAAATATTTCATCAAAATTAGGTTCACCATACTCTCTAAATGTTTCATAAAGTTCATAGTAACTAGATGATTTGTCAGAACCCCATTCATATTCGTTTGAGTCAGTGGAATAATAAGGTTGGTTGGGGGATTCATTGGATGTCTTGATAGCCTCAGAAACACTCACTTCCTCTTGTAAAGGTGATGTGGTACTTGAAAATCCAATCTTAATCGGTTCAAATATAAGCTCAAGATCCTTTGGTCATTTAAGGACAATAATCGGCTTAGTCCTGCCATCTTGATGTAATCCAAGCCCACTATGTTCGTCATAACCTTTCTCTTGAATAATTTTAAAACCTTTACCATATTGTTCTATGGGTATTTGTGCAGGTGGAAGGGGTTTTACATTGTCCTCTTTGTAAAGCCAGGATGTCATGTCTTCTTCATTGATGGTTTCTTTGCTCAATTCTCCCCATTTTGTGGAAACATTGGTAGGAGGAAATTGAATAGTGACATTAGTTTTTTTCTTGTTCGCCATTGGTTTGCCATATGACTTAGGTGACATTATCTAATTGATGCAATAAGATGTATTCATATGGTACTGTCCATAACCTTTCTCTTGGACCTCTACTTTGGGAGTGGAAGATGGAGGTTTCAAAATGGATGCTTTAGAAAGAGTGGAAGGATCAATTTAATGAGATGAAGTGGATGATGATGCATCTTGCTTGATAGGCACTTGTTGTTGGGGTATTCCTTGTAGGTCAGTGCAATATTGGAATGGATCGGGATCACCAACTATGGTTATTTCAATGCTGTTATATGGAAATTTCAGGCATTGATTGTATGTGGACGGAACGACTTTCATGGCATGAATCCATGGTCAACCTAAGAGAAGGTTATATGGTAACTCAAGGTACAAGACTTGGAAAGTGGTCTCCATGATTGCGGGTCTGACTTGAATAGGAAGTGGTATAATTCCTTTGGAATTTCTTTCTTCATCATCGTATGCCTTGATAAAAATGCCTTTGGTAGTATCTACACATGCCTCTAAGAAGCCTAATGCTTTAACCAATTTTAAAGTGCAAATATTTAACCCAACTCCTCTTTATGCCAAAACTCATTTGACTTTAGCTTTATTGACAAGGACCTCAAAATGTAAAGGGTCATTATGATTTAACTTTTCTGTGGCATAATCTTGTTCGAAGAAGGTAGCATGGTGGGAATTGGTCAAGTATCCGACCATTTCTTCAAAAAAATTGACATCAAGATCATTAGGTATGGTCGTGTTTTGCAAGGCTTTGTCTGAGATGGCCCTATGGTCAGGAGATATGCGTAACAATTTGAGGATAAAAATTTGTGCTGGAGTCTTCCCTAATTGGTTAAGGAGGTCATATTGGGTTTTCGATGCTTGTTGCTGCTTTGGAGGAGGGCCTTGGACTATTATTTTGGTACAATGGGTATTGACAACACATTTAGGAGCTTTCTTAATGGTGATGGTATTAACATGTTTGTCAGCAGCTCGAATGTGGTTTATGATAGTGGAATGTCCATAATCATATTTGACATTGGTGTAATTAGCTATGTTATTATTGGTCTTATTGCCTGTATTGGGGGCTTTTCCTTTCCCATGGTCATGCAACAGATCGAAAAAGACTTTATGGTCATTGTTTGAAGTCAGTTGTTGTATTTTTCCATTAAACTCAATAGTACCATTTTCCATGAGGTCCTGTATAATGTTCTTCAACTGTTGACACTATGAGAGGTTATGTCCTTTAGTTTGGTGATAGTCACAAAAAACATTATTGTCCCACTAGGAGGGTTTGAACTGTCCAGGATTGTACTATTTAGGCTCAGGAAGTTATATGACATTTTGTTGTAAGATTTGTTTAAAGAATGACTCAATTGGTTCACCAAGAGTAGTGTATTGTCATTTTGGAAATTTCCTTTGTGTTATTGGTTGTTGTGGGTTTTGGACAATGTTTGCAGTTTGATCGGTAGCTCTTAAGATGTTATTTTATGTATTAGGGCCTCTAAGTGAAATAATAGGACCTGCATGTATGGCCTTGGCATCAACAACTCTGTCATTGGTAACATTCTTATTTCAGGACTAGTATTTGTTCTTGTCGCTTAGGATATTTTGGTTGCTTGTGTTCTTGTTCTCCATTTTGAGTTCACCTTTGTCAATGAGAGTATTTTAAATGATAATACCTTTTTCCATTAGGTCCACAAATGATGTGCAACATTGTACTCTTAGTTTTCTTCACAATTTTGAGTTGAGGTTTTCTAGGAAAATAGTGACCTTTTGTTTTTCGGGTATCTCAACTAGACATCGACTAGCTAAACTTCACCATCGTTGAAAGGAAGTGATAAAGTTTTCTCCTTCCGGTTGTGTAGTGTGACACAAAGTGGCTATTGATATTTCATTGTCAATGTTAAAGGTGAAGTGTTCAATGAATTTTTCGGCTAGTTCTCTCCATGTTTTTATGGCAATTGGAAGTTTAGAAAACCATTCAAGGGGTATGCCACTAAGGCTTCATGGAAAAATTCTCATGAGATACGTAGGCTCAAATGCGATGTCCATGCAATGTGTGGTAAATTCCCTTATGTGCTCAA